>QAOA01006877.1:7191-26012 GCA_003255065.1 Cercis canadensis
TGAGACACGGGGAGGTCACCCCCGTGTCACTTAAACCTCACCCCCGTGTCACTTAAACACCCCACGTGTTTTCCCCGTGTCTCTCCCTTAAAGCACGACACGCCCACAGAACACGGCCGTGTTGTGGGCGTGTCACTCAGAAAGTTTAAGAATCTAGGTTGCAGGCCATTTCATTCACTTCAGAAAAATCTCATTTCCTCTCTTTCTCTCCCACATCCCTAACCTCGCCAGCACTCCCACCATCATTTCCGGCCAAACCCCTCTCCTCAAAGCCCAAATTTCTTGCTTGAATCAAGTTTCCACACCACCCCACACCAGCACTCTCTGTTATCTTCTGAATTCCTCACAATTTCAATTTCTGCTCATTCCTTGCTTCACCCCACAGGTATGTATTCATTCTTCATTTTTAGTTTATCAATTCTGCCTGTTTTAATTGAGAAGTATTGTTGAGCTTTACTTGTTTCATTTAGTATAGGAATTGGGGGAAGGTTGATGGTTGCATGAATAACTCTTAAAAACAAATGGAATGTTGTAGCTGCATTTGATTTTAGGGCATGTAGGGTGTTGCGGAATTGGTTTATCTTTTTTGTAATTAGTGTTACTTAGCAATGCTATTGATTGCTATTGCTTTTGGGAATCTGCTGATGTTGAGAAATTTGGTAGAACATACTGTTATCTTGCAAGTTGTTTGTTGTGGGCATTTGTTCATTTATTTTACAAATTCCTCATTGTAGCCACTGTCATGGATATTGTCCTGTGGAATTTGTTAATTCACTGGAAAAATGAATGTATAGATTGTGTCTCTTTCTCTGTTAATGATCATTGCTGTGGAAATTGATTCAGGGATTTGTCGATTATCTGATTTTCTTGTCAAGCACTGTAGGAATTGATGTTGAATTATATTGTACTATGACCATAGAATAAATCCTTGTTGAGTAACTTGATTTTGTTTAATTGTTAGTGTGGAAATTGATGGTGATGACTTGGTTAAATATCTGTTGTTAGGAATTGGAAGTTTGATGGTTCACTAGGATGGGAGAGCTAATGTTAGGCATTACCCTTGCTGTTTTATTGGGATGCTTGTGATAAAATGCCATTGAAGAATTGGTTTTATTGAAATTCTCATTACTGTGTTGCTGCTATTATCTTTGTTGAGGGATTGGACTTGATATAACTGAAAGTGTGGGGATTTCTTGTAATATGGCTGTCTACTATACTGTTACTGTTAGTGAAATTACTGCATGATGCATAAATCTCCTGTATGTGTGGTGCCAAATCTGTTTTACATAGTTTCCATGCTTTGGGATTCATTTTGTCAACTTTCTTTTACAGGAAACAAATATGACGAAGCGCACCGATGGAGCTCAGCAGTGACGTGAGAAGCTGACACCCAGGAAGAACCACCCCACACCTCAGGATTCGTCTTCTCCACCTGTTAAGAAGAGAAGATCAGGAGCCGTAGACACTTCAGTTCATCTATTTCTCAGATTCCAAGGGGTTGAGCACCAAGAGCGGCTAGCCAAGCTCTCCACAAAGTCATTTGAACCTAGCCGATACTCGGTATGGCTAGTGTTGCAGGAGCTCGACATTGACGAGGAGATTCGCCAACTTCTCAGTCCAGGACAGTGGGGCAATGTCTTCGAGCTCCAGGAACCAGCTTACAGAGAACTCACCTTGGAGTTTCTCGCCACTGTGGAGATCAACACCATTTTCACAGCTGCCAACACTACGTGGTATGAGCCAGACACTATCAAGTTCTGTCTCGGCTTGTTCATGCATAGCATGAACCTTGAGGAGTTCACTGAGGCGGCAAGGTTAGCTAGACAACCATCTACAACACTCCAACCAGAGAACACATTCTTACTGGATTGGTCCTTTACCAGCGAAGACCCAGCAGAATGCTGGCTAGAAGTGAGCACTGAAGCCACTTATGAAGCCAAACGGTCCAAGGCATCTACCCTCCGGTTACCAGCACTCAGATACATCCACGAGTTGCTGGTGCACTCATTGAACGCAAGAAGGGAGAGCACAGGCATAGTAAGTAAGAGGGACCTCTTCTACCTCCAATGCATAAAGGAGAAAAGACATTGCCACCTGGGGTATGCCTTCATCCAGTTAATCAAGGGATATCTCCAGCGAGACAACTTTGGAGCCATAGGTAGAGCTTCTGTCATCACCTGCCTCGCGCGCAACTTGGATGTTTTGGTTGACAAGTCCACCCTCACGGTCGCATGTAGACCTTTGCCGCTGGGCATGGACACCCTGAGAGTCATGGGGATGGTGGAGCGCCGCACAGACGCCCAGGGCACCTATTTTGCTTTAGCCGATGCTCCACCACGAGTGGTACCTGGCAGTCCACCACTTGAGGAGCCAAAAATGGAGGCCCCAGTGAGCGATGCACCACCACCACCTGAAGAACCACTGGCAGCAGGGCCAAGCACATCCGCACCTTCCCTGCCACAACCATCTCCTGCTATCCCGTCCACCAAAGCTGACGAGGAAGACAGGAAACCAACAGCCCTCGAAAGGCAGTTAGCTCGGATCGAAGTTAAAGTCGATGGCACCAGAACCCGAGTCAACAGCTTGATCCTGGACAACTGAAAGAAGTGTCATCATAGGCATCAGTAGATGTCCTATAAGCTAGCACATCACCAATGGGTGCAATCCACTCTACAGATGATGTGTCAGTCCTTGGGACTCCAGCCTCCACCTCCACCTCGTTCGCCCACCTTTCAGGAGCCAACAGAAGATGCCGACATCACCCCCACCGTAGAGCAGATTCGGCCACCACGCCCCTCGGCCCGACCTCCACGGTCCGACTCTTCACCGTCAACCGACCAACCTTCTGACGCACCATCCAGGGAGTAGTTTCGACTGTTTTCTAAATTTCTTTTCATTCATTTATATTTAGCCTATTTGATTCTGTTACCTGCATTCACCATTTAATTGTGTGCTATTCATTGTGGACAATGCATGATTTAAGTGTGGGGGGTAGAATTATAGGTATATGCATTTGAGTCCTCTGGCATGTGGAACGGGAACATTGTACCTCTGGAATCTCCTGGATGACTTTTTTTAAATTGTTACTTAAGTCTTTTTATGCTTAGTATTCTACTTTGAGGCTTGCTGCATTAGGAAGTAACTATTGAAGTGTAATGGACTTAGGAGTGCTAGAAATCAGTTTACACTTGCTAAACTTAAAGTTTGTAGTTAGAATACCCTGTGCTGAATACTGGTTGTTCTTTGTTTATTAATGCCTTTAAAAAAAAATATTATTTGTTTTTGAGTGGTGATCCATTGTGAGCATAGTGGGACTCTGCTCCTCTACCTTCTGTGCCTGAAATTGGAGAAGGATATGAGTATGTCAATGAAGCATAACTAGTTGAATGTGGGTCGCAGGCAATGTCTGGACACCAATCCTAGGACCCCTAACTATGCAAGAAAAGAAAAGAAAAAAGAAAAAAAGAGAAAAGATTAACAATTGAGTTCTTAGCTTTGCAGTATTGTTGTTTTTGTCTATAATTAGAACAGAGTAATAAGCACAGGGTAATTCTCTCTAGATACTGAGAGTGTAGCTAAGGTGAACTTTTAAGCAATGACTGAGTCCATAAACTAAAGTAGAAACTGTATAATGCAGCTGCTCATTGTAGGATGCCTTGCATAAATTTTTGTAGAAATGGAATTGTCTGTCCAGGGAGAGCACCTAGGGCACATGTTCTAGCTTTCATTGCTTGAGGACAAGAAAATGTTTAAGTGTGGGGGAATTTGATACTTGTCTTTTAGGACTATAAAATTCATGCTTCAATGCTGAATTCTTACCTGCATTGTGAGCAAATCCTCTCTAAACATGGTGTTTAATCCATAAATTGGTGTTGACAGGTACAAAGATGGATAATCAGGAAATAAGAAGAATTTGGAAGCAATTCATGGAGCAAATGGCAAGGAAAGCAGCCTCACACCAAGTTTTCATTAAAACACGGGCACAAGCACGGCCATGTTTCCCCCGTGTCTAATATCCAGAGGTTGCTGCTCAAGCTTACGGACAAACACGGCCTTAGACAAGAACAGACACGGCCGTGTTCAAGGCCGTGTTGTTTAAGCAGAGGGACCAAGAGAACACTGACCTTGTCTGGAGACAAACACGCCCAAGACCAGAACAGACACGGGCATGTGTGAGGGTGTGTTGAACAGGCAAAGTCTACAAAGAAAGGACACGCCCAGAGCAGAGAAGAGCACGGGCCATGTCTAAGCAACACGGCCATGACCAGAGAATAACACAGCCGTGTATGGGCCCGTGTTCAATGACCAGAAAAGCAACATAAGTGACACGCCCATATCCAAAAAGGGAACACGGCCATGTCAAAGCTGTGTTCGAGCTATTTCTGAGTAGAAGACCTAATTCTGCACAAGTATAAAAGGAAATATGATGCATGAGATTGAGGAGGCCATACTGAGGAAGAAAAGAAGGGACAAGCTAAAGGAAGGAGAGGAGCAATTGGGACTCGATCTTCATCCAGTTTCTTCTTCTTCTTCTTCTCATATTATGTTTAACTCTATCTATTTACTGTTATTGAATTCAGTTATGAGTAGCTAAATTCTTAGTGTTAGAGGTTTGATGTAATTCAATTGTAATGAGGTTTCAAAATTGAATGAACTTGTTTTAGTATAACTCCTTTTTGTTGAATGGAATTTACTGTTATTAATGTCTTTAAATGCTTAGCTACCATTTGAATGGTTAAAAGATTCGTTTCGATACTAGGAATAGTAAGATCCGAATGTGCTCTGTAAATTCCGTCCTAAATCGAGTTAATCTAGGAATAGATAACTTCGTCTAGGTGGTATTAGATTAATTTCCTAGAACTTAATCACCTAGATTAATTAATTGTGTCAAGGAATTGGACAAGTAATTGGTATAGGGAGGATTGTTTCACCAAGGAATTGGGTTCAATCACATTAAGGAAATAAACCGACAACAAAGGAATTGTAACTGAAATAAGTAGTTCAGTATTGTTTCTGAGATTACCTTGTCTATGAGGTAATCGAATTTGCAAGTGAATGAAATCAACCCCTAACCTTTCTCATTCTTATTATCAATTTCACATTTAGATTGTTAGATTGTTACGATATTGTTCGAGTTTTGTTACTTAGTTAATTGCAGCTACTCATTCTTGGGCTGCCTTCAATCCAAACCATTTATCTTTCCAAATAGAATCTTTATTGGTAAAATTGGTAGTTGCTAGCTTTAATCCTCGTGGGAACGATACTCTACTCACTATTATATTACTTGTGTGACCCAGTATACTTGCCGAAAAAAGTCGCATTAAGTTTTTGGCGCCGTTGCCGGGGATTAACAATGTATTAGCAATATTATTAGTAACCAATAAGGTCCTAATTTGGATTTTGAAATTCTTGTTAGTAAATCTTGTTCAAATATTTTATCTGTTGTTAACTTATTTCTCTCAATTGCTTATTATACTTTAATCTTGGTGTATGCGAGGTACTCTCGATTCCAGTTCATTAGCTTTTGATCCTAAGATTGAGAGAACAGCTCGAAGACTTCGCAAGCAAGCTAGAGGAGCAAGACAAGCACAACTGACAGTTATGGCAGAACAAAACCAGAATCCTCCAGTGCACAATAATGACAATGGAGTTGCACAAAACCCTTCACCTCGAACGCTCATAGAGTATTCCATCCCAACAGCCGCAGGATGTGGAGCGAGTATAACAGGACCACCTGTTCAAGCTAATCATTTTGAACTCAAACCAGCTCTGCTTCAGCTAATACAACACAATCAGTTCAGTGGAAGTGTGCTAGAAGATCCAAATGGACATATAGCAAATTTTCTGCAGATTTATGACACGGTGAAGTTGAATGGGGTCAGCGATGATGCAATTCGACTCAGGCTCTTTCCTTTTTCTGTGCAAGATAAGGCCAAAAGCTGGTTGGATTCTCAACCAAGGGGCAGCATCACCACTTAGTCAGATTTGGTGAATAAGTTTCTCGCTTGATATTTCCCTCATTCCAAATCAGCAAGGTTGAGGACAGAGATTACTTCATTTCGCCAAAAATATGGAGAATCGTTGAGTGAGGCTTGGGAGCGGTACAACGATATACTGAGGAGATGCCCGCATCACTCTTTTGAATTTTGGATCCAAGTCCATAGTTTTTACAATGGTATGCTTCCTCACACAAATGCAAATGTGGATGCTGCAGCAAGAGGAGCTTTGAATTATAAAACTCCGGAGCAATCCTGGGACTTGTTTGAGAAGATGGCTTGTAATGACTACCAGAGTCAAGGAGAGAGATCCATAGTCAAGAGAGGCGTAATGGAAGTCGGGACACTAGATGCACTGTTAGCCCAGAACAAGCTATTAACACAACAGGTGACTGAGTTGTCCAAGAAGTTTGAGACTATCAACGTGAATGCAATCAACTTCTCTCCACCAGTTTGTGACTTTTGTGTAGGGAGCCATGTTAATGGAGAGTACCCGGGCAACATGTTTGGCCCTCCAGTGTCTCAAGAGCAAGTGAACTACATGGGAAATCCTCCAAGACCTCAGAATAATCCTTATGCTCTTACATACAATCTGGGGTGGCGGAATCACCCAAATTTCTCATAAGGTAATCAAGGAAATCAAGGGGGTTCCCACAGACCCAACTACTCATATCAGTCCCCACATCAGACAACTCAAGGTCATGCTTCACAATCTCAAACCAATGAGAAGAGTCATTCTTTGGAGAATGCACTAGAGAAATTGACCACTCAAACATTGGCTTTCATTCAGAAAACTACAACGTTTATGGAGGAAACCAGGAGCGGGTTCAGAAATCAAGATGCATCAATTCAGAAGTTGGAAACTCAAGTGGGACAGATAACGAGACAATTGGCAGACAGACCTCAAGGGTCCTTGCCCAATGATACTATTCCAAATCCTAAGGAGGATGTGAAAGCCATAACTACAAGGAGCGGAAAAGTGCTGGAGCCCATCCCAAGACAAGAAAAACTAGAAGAGGAAGACGATAAGGTCACTAGGACAAATGGGAACACAACATCTAGCCGTCCCACAGAGGCAGAAAATAGAGAAGAATGGAGAAATTGATCAGATCTTGTGCTACAATACCTCCAGTCAAGGTGTCTTTTCCTCAAAGGCTCAAGAAACACCAGGATGAAAAGCAATTCAGCAAGTTCTTAGAGGTTTTCAAGAAGTTACAGATAAACATACATTTTGCTGAAGCGCTGGAACAAATGCCTTCCTATGTTAAATTTATGAAGGATCTTCTGACCAAGAAAAGAAGAATCGGAGATAATGAGACAGTCATGTTGAATAAGGAGTGCAGTGTTATTCTACAGAGGAAATTGCCTCTAAAGCTCAAAGATCCTGGAAGTTTCTCCATTCCGTGCACTATTAGAGACATCACTTTTGGGAAGGCATTGTGTGATCTGGGAGCGAGTGTGAGTCTCATGCCTCTTCCATCTTCAAGATATTGGGAATTGGTCAAGCAAAACCCACCATGATTACGCTTCAACTTGCCAACCGGTTTATCAAACATCCCTTTGGTCTAGTAGAGGATGTCTTGGTTAAGGTTGACAAGTTCATTTTTCCGGTGGATTTTGTTGTCCTAGACATGGAGGAGGATGAAGAGATTCCACTAATCTTGGGACGGCCATTTCTAGCTACTGGGAGAGCATTGATAGATGTAGCTGATGGGACTCTGACTCTGAAAGTTCAAGATGAGAAGGTGATCTTTAATGTGTTCAGTGCGATGCAACACCCTATGGAGAAAGAAGAATGTTTCCGCCTGGATATTCTGGACTCTATCATTGCTAGCACGTTGAGGGAGAATCTGACCTCTTGTCCTCTTGAAAGAGTCTTGGTGGATGCAGTGACCATGATTGATTTAGCAGGTGATTCAGCATGCGCAGAACATGTAGCATTATTAGATGCTCTACCATCGTATTCGACATTCGCACCACCTAAGCTAGAAGAATTAAAAAGGGATGTGAATTAAGAGCAATCTCCAAAAGTTGAGCTCAAGTCATTGCCGCTGACTTTGAAGTATGCCTTCCTTAGTGAGAATAATTCCTCTCCCGTTATCATCAATTCCGAATTAACTAAGGTTGAGGAGGAAAAACTGTTACGGGTGTTGAGGGAGTATAAGAGCGTCATTGGATGGTCGATTGCTGATCTAAAAGGCATTAGTCCATCTTTTTGTATGCATAAGATCCTCATGGAAGAGAACCATAAAGCTGTCATACAACCCCAAAGGAGACTGAATCCAATCATGAAGGAAGTAGTGCGAAAGGAAGTGGTAAAACTCCTAGATGCTGGAGTTATTTTCCCTATCTCGGACAGTTCATAGTTGAGCCCAGTTCAGGTGGTGCCCAAGAAAGGAGGGACAACAGTGGTGATGAATGAAAAGAATGAACTAATTCCCACTAGAACAGTCACGGGATGGCGCGTATGCATCGACTACAGAAAACTGAATGATGCCACGAGGAAGGACCATTTCCCTCTCCCATTTATAGATCAAATGCTGGAGCGCCTAGCCGGTCATGAGCATTACTGTTTTCTGGATGGGTATTCGGGTTACAACCAGATTGCCATAACTCCGGAGGATCAGGAAAAGACCACCTTCACTTGCCCCTATAGAGTGTATGCATATCGGAGGATGTCATTCGGATTGTGCAATGCCCCGGCCACTTTTCAAAGGTGCATGCTTTCCATATTCTCTGACATGAATGAGAAATTTATAGAAATATTTATGGATGACTTTTCTGTTTTTGGCTCTTCTTATGATATATGTTTGCATAATCTGTCTTTAGTGTTAAAAAGATGCCAAGAAACCAATTTAGTTTTGAATTGGAAAAAGTGTCATTTTATGATCAGAGAGGGGATTGTCTTAGGACATAAAATTTCTGCCAAGGGGATAGAGGTAGATAGGGCTAAAGTAGAGGTGATTTAAAAATTGCCCTTCCTACTAATGTCAAAGGGGTGCGTAGTTTTTTGGGACACGCTAGCTTTTATAGAATATTCATCCAGGATTTTTCTAAAATTGCTAAACCTCTGTGTAACCTACTTGTTAAAGATAAAACTTTTGCTTTCAATAAGTAATGTCTGTTAGCTTTTAATACATTGAAGCAAAAGTTGATTACTGCCCCTGTGGTGATCCCACCTGATTGGGATTTACCTTTTGAACTCATGTGTGATGCTAGTGATATAGTTGTAGGTGCTGTTTTGGGGCAGAGAAAAAATAAGTTATTGCATACCATATACTATGCAAGTCATGTGCTAGATTCTGCTCAACTTAACTATGCCACTATTGAAAAAGAGTTGTTAGTTATTGTTTTTGCATTTGATAAATTCCGCTCTTATTTAGTAGGTGCCAAGCTTATTGTATATACTGATCATGCAGCTCTTAGGTATCTCTTTGCTAAGCAGGATTCCAAGCCTAGGCTCATCCGTTGGATCTTGCTGTTGCAAGAATTTGATCTTGAGATCAAGGACAAGAAATGCATGGACAATGTGGTAGTTGATCACCTGTCTAGGATTGAGCAACAAGAGAAGAACCAAGTTCCACCTCTTCCTATTAATGAGGAATTCCCAGACGAGCAGCTCTTTGCAGTGCACAGCTTGCCATGGTATGCTGATTTTGCAAACTTTAAAGCTGCTAAGGTCCTACCTGTGGATCTAAACACCCAATAGTTAAAGAGATTCTTTCATAAGGCTAAGTTCTATGTTTGGGACGAGCCTTATTTGCTGCGAAAATGTGTTGACAGGCTCTTAAGGAGATGTGTCCTACAAGAAGAGGTGAAGGATATATTGTGGCATTGTCATGCTTCAGACTATAGCGGCCACTTCAGTGGAGATCAGACAGCTGCAAAAGTTCTTCAATCAGGGTTCTACTGGCCAACAGTCTTCAAAGACGCCTACGACTATGTGAAGACGTGTGATCGCTGCCAAAGGACTGGCAACATCTAAAAAAGGCATGAAATGCCTCTAAATTCAGTACTCGAAGTTGAATTGTTTGATGTTTGGGGAATAGACTTCATGGGTCCTTTCCCATCATCATACTCTAATAAGTATATTCTGGTTGCAGTCGATTACGTGTCTAAATGGGTTGAAGCAACTGTCACCAGAACCGATGATGCTCAGGTAGTTATGAGTTTTCTCAAGAAAAACATTTTCTCAAGATTTGGAGTTCCAAGAGCATTGATCAGTGATGAGGGCACTCATTTCTGCAACAAGCGAATGGACGTATTACTGAGTAAGTATGGAGTGAGGCACCGCATAGCAACTCCATATCATCCAGAAACCAATGGTCAAGTTGAAGTGTCAAACAGAGAATTGAAGAGGGTTCTTGAGAAGATTGTCAGCTCCTCTAGAAAGGATTGGGCCCTGAAGCTCGATGATGCTCTTTGGGCATACCGCACTGCACTGAAGACACCTCTTGGCATGTCCCCGTACCAATTAGTGTATGGAAAGACTTGTCATTTGCTTGTGGAACTGGAGCACAAAGCATGGTGGGCCACTAAGATCCTTAATTTTGACCTGGCAAAAACAGGGGAAAAAAGGGTTCTTCAACTTCACGAATTGGATGAATTCAGATATAAAGCTTATGAGAGTTCCAAGTTTTACAAAGAGAAGACAAAGCGATGGCATGATAAGAAAATCATCCAAAGGATTTTTGAACCAGGACAACAAGTCTTGCTGTACAATTCAAGACTGAGACTCTTCCCGGGAAAGCTGAAATCAAGGTGGTCAGGACCATTTATGATCAAGATAGTATATCCCTATGGAGCTATTGAGGTGGCTGACATGGAAACGGGAAGGAGTTTCAAGGTTAATGGGCAACGACTTAAGCATTATTGGGGAGATGGGGTTAAACACCAGATTTCTTCAATGGTCCTCATTGCACCAGTATAATCTCTGAGATAGTCTGGCTGAGGACTTTAAATTAAGCACTTCTTGGGAGGCAACCCAAGTTTTTAAACCTTTGTCCTTATTTACTTTTAGTTATTTTCATTGTGTCTTTGTTTTTCATCTTCATTTTTGTCATTTTTGTTCATTAAGTTTTGCTTTTGGCATATCAGGAGAGAACACGGCCAGTGACCCGCCCGTGTCATGACCCGTGTGAAGAGGACAAAGAGCTCAGGAAGACTACACGGTCTGGAACACGCCCGTGTCATGACCCGTGTTCACCATACAGAGAGCTCAGAGGAGATACACGGGCACACATATGGCCGTGGCAGTGAGCGTGCAACTCTCACAGGAATCCAACAGGCAGACACGGTCTTTGACACGCCCGTGTTCAGCCCCGTGTCACTTACCCAAAATTAATTGTCAATAGACATGCCCATGTGTTATCTCAAGTAAGTATTTAATTTTGCCATATCACGAACACGGTCACTAACACGGCCGTGTTGTGACCGTCTCACTTAATTTAAATATTCTCACTTTGGACACGGTCTGAGAGACGGGGAGGTCACGCCCGTGTCACTTAAACATCACCCCCGTGTAACTTAAACACCCCACGTGTTCTCCCCGTGTCTCTCCCTTAAAGCATGACACGTCCACAGAACACGGCCGTGTTGTGGGCGTGTCACTCAGAAAACTTTAAAAGCTCAGTTCGAGGGCCATTCAATCACTTCAGAAATCCCTCTTCTTCTCATTCTCTCTCAAATCCTTAGCTATTCCAAGCATCCTACCATCATTTTCGGCCAATCCCTCTCCTCAAAACCCCAGTTTCTTGCTTGAATCAAGTTTCCACACCACCCCACACTAGCATTCTCTGTTATTTTCTGAAGTTCTCACAATTTCAATTTCTGCTCATTCCTTGCTTCACCCCACAGGTATGCATTCATTCTTCGTGTTTAGTTTATCACTTCTACATGTTTTGATTGAGGAGTATTGTTGAGCTTTACCTATTTTGATTAAAATGCTGCTGCTGCATTTGATTTTAGGGCATGTAGGGTGTTTTGGAATTGGTTTATCTTTCTGCAATTAGTGTTCCTTAGCATTGCTATTGATTGCTATTGCTTTTGGGAATCTGCTGATGTTGAGAAATTTGGTAGACAATACTGTTATCTGCAATTCTCATTACTGTCACCACTGCGATTGTATGCTGTCAATTCTGTTAATTTATTGCAAGTGGTTTGTTATGGGCATTAGCTCATTTATTTTACAAATTCCTCACTGTAGCCACTGTCATGGATATTGTCCTGTGGAATTTGTCAATTCACTGGAAAATGAATGTATGGATTGTGTCTCTTTCTCTGGTAATGATCATTATTGTGGAAATTGATTCAGGGATTTGTGGATTATCTGATTTTCTTGTCAAGCACTGTAGGAATTGAGGTTGAATTATACTGTACTATGACCAGAGAATAAATCTTTGTTGAGGAACCTGATTTTGTTTAATTGTTAGTGTGAGAATTGATGGTGATGACTTGGTTAAATATTTGTTGTTAGGAATTGGAAGTTTGATGGTTCACTAGGATGGGAGAGCTAATGTTAGGCATTACACTTACTGTTTTATTGGGATGTTTGTGATAAAATACCATTGAAGAATTGGTTTTACTGAAATTCTCATTACTATGATGCTGCTATGACCTCATTTATATGGGAATTGATTTTCTGATGTTGATGAATTGAGTACAATTGCAATTCTGCATAAACTCTTGCTTTCATACTTGTTAATACCTATGGCAAGTTGTGTTGTTTTTGTTATTGTTAGTGTTGTAAAGCAGTGTCACTTTTGACATATTGCTGTCACAACTGTTATTGGGATACTTTGCAGGTAGTAATTGGTATTTAAAATTGCTCAATTTTTAGTAAAGGATATTTGATATTGTTGAAGAGTCTGTTCATTGTTCAAGCATTTCAGGAACTGATTTCCTATTATCTTTGTTGAGGGATTGGACTTATTATAACTGGAAGTGTGGGGATTTCTTGTAATATGGCTATCTATTATACTGTTACTGTTAGTGAAATTACTGCATGATACATGAATCTCCTGTATTTGTGGTGTCAAATTTGTCAACTTTCTTTTGTAAGAAACAAACATGACAAAGAGCTCTGATGATGCTCAACCACTCCGGGAGAAGTTGAAGACGAGGAAGAATCGTCCAAACCCCCCAGAGTCACCTTCTCCACGTGTTAAGAAGAGAAGATCAGGAGCCGTAGACACTTCAGTTCATCCATTCCTCAGATTCCAAGGGGTTGAGCACCAGGAGTGGCTAGCCAAGCTTTCAACAAAGTCGTTTGAACCTTGCCGATACCCAGTATGGCTAGTGTTGCTGGAGCTAGGAATTGACGAGGAGATTCGCCAACTCCTCAGTCCAGGACAGTGGGGAAATGTCTTCGAGCTCCAGGAACCGGCATACAGAGAACTCACCCTGGAGTTTCTCGCAACTATAGAGATCAACACCACCTTCACAGCTACCAACATGACGTGGTATGAACCAGACTTTATCAGGTTCCGTCCCAGCTCGTTCATGCATAGCATGAACCTGGAGGAGTTCACTGAGGCGGCAGGGTTAGTTGGACAACCGTCTACAGCAATCATACCAGAGAACACATTCTTGCTGGACTGGTCCTTTACCAGCAAAGACCCCGCAGAATGCTGGCTAAAAGTGAGCACTGAAGCCACTTACGAAGCCAAACGGTCCAAGGCATCCACCCTCCGGTCATCAGCACTCAGATACATCCACAAGTTGCTGGTGCACTCATTGAACGCCAGACGGGAGAACACAGGCGTGGTGAGTAAGAGGGACCTCTTCTACCTCCAATGCATTAAGGAGAAGGGACATTGCCACCTGGGATATGCCTTCATCCAGTTAATCAAGGGCTATCTCCAGCGAGGCAACTTCGGAGCCATAGGCGGAGGTTCAATCATTACCCGCCTCGCTCGCCACCTGGATGTGTTGGGTGACGAGTCCACCCTCACGGTCGCCCGTCGACCGTTGCCGCTGGGCATGGACACCCTCAGAGCCATAGGGATGGTGGAGCGCCACACAGACGGCCAGGGCACGTATTTTGCTTTTGCCGGTGCTCCACCACGAGCGGTACCTAGCAGTCTACCAGTTGAGGAGCCAGCAATGGAGGCCCCGGTGAGCGATGCACTACCACCATCTGAAGAACCACCGACAGTGGGGCCAAGCACATCCGCACCTTCCCCGCCACAACCATCTCCTACTATCCCGTCCACCGAAGCTGACGAGGAAGATAGGAAACCAGCAGCCCTCGAGAGGTAGTTGGCTCAGATCGAAGTTGAAGTAGATGGCACCAGAACCCGAGTTAACCGCCTGATCCTGGACAACCGGTGGGAGAGACATCATAGGCATCAGTGGATGTCCTATGAGCTGGCATATCACCAGCAGGTGCAATCCACTCTACAAATGATGTGTCAGTCCTTGGGACTCCAGCCTCCACCTCCACCTCGTCCGCCCACCTTTCAGGATCCAGCGGACGATGCTGACATCACACCGGTAGTAGAGCAAATTCGGCCGCCGCGCACCTCATCCCAACCTCCACGGTCCGACTCTCCACCATCCACCGACCAACCTTCTGAAGCACCTTCTAGGGAGTAGTTTAAACTATTTTCTCATTTTCTTTTCATTCATTTATATTTCAATGCATGTTTGATTCTGTTTCTGCATTCACCATTTATTTGTGTGCCATTCATTGTGGACAATGCATGATTTAAGTGTGGGGGGTAGAATTTCTTAAGTATATACATGTGAGTCCTCTGGCATGTAGAACAGGAATAATGTACCTCTGGAATCTCCTGGATAACTGGTTTTGAAGTGTACTTAAGTTTTTATGCTTAGTAGTCTACTTTGAGGCTTGTTGCATTAAGAAGTAACTATTGAAGTGTAATGGACTTAGGAGTGCTAGAAATTAGTTTATACTTGCTAAACTTGAAGTTTGTAGTTAGAATACCCTGTGCTGAATACTGGTTTTTCTTTGCTTATTAATGCTATTAAAAAAATATATATCATTATTTTATTTCGAGTGGTGATCCATTATGAGCATAGTGGGGCTCTGCTCCTCTACCTTCTGTGCCTGAAACTAGAGAAGGATATGAGTATGCCAATGAAGCATAACTAGTTGAATGTGGGTCGCAGGCAATGGCCGGACACCACATCCTAGGACCCCTAACTATGCAAGAAAAGAAAAGAAAAAAAAAAGAAAAAAGAATAATACTTGAGTTCTTAGCTTTGAGTATTGTTATTTTTGCCTATTATTAGAATAGAGTAATAAGCACAGGGTAATTCTTTCTAGTTACTGAGAGTGTAGCTGAGGCAAACTGTTAAGCGATGACTGAGTCCATAAACTGAAATAGAAACTGGATAATGCAGCTGCTCATTGTAGGGTGCCTTGCATAATTTTTTGTAGAAATGGAATTGTCTGTCCAGGGAGAGCACCTAAGGCACATGTTCCAGTTTTCATTGCTTGAGGACAAGCAAATGTCTAAGTGTGGGGGAATTTGATACTTGTCTTTTAGGACTATAAAATCCATGCTTTAATACTGAATTTTTACCTGCATTGTGAGCAAATCCTCTCTAAACATGGTGTTTAATCCATAAATTGGCTTTGACAGGTACAAAGATGGGTAATCAGGAAATGAGAAGAATCTGGAAGCAATCCATGGAGAAAATGGCAAGGAAAGCAGCCATACACCAAGTTTTTAGGTAGACACGGGCAGTAACACGGCCGTGTGTACCCCGTGTCTAACATCCAGAGGCTACTGCTCAAGCTTATGGACAAACACGGCCTCAGACAAGAACAGACACGGCCGTGTTCAAGGCCGTGTTGATCAAGCAGAATGTCCAAGAGAACAAAGACTAAGTCTAAGGGCAAACACGGTCAAGGCAAGAGAAGAACACGGCCGTGTGATAGGCCGTGTTGAACAGGCAGAGGCTACAAAGAAAGGACACGCCCAGACCAGAGAAGAGCACGGGCCATGTCTAAGCGACACAGCCAGGACCAGAGAAGAACACGGCCGTGTATGAGCCCGTGTTCATTGACCAGAAATGCAACATAAGTGACACGCCCAGGACCAGAAAGGAACACGGCCGTGTCAGAGCCGTGTTCGAGCTATTTTTGACCAAATGACCTAATTCTGCACAAGTATAAAAGGAAATCTGATGCATGTGTCAGAGGAGGCCGTACTTGGGAAGAAAAGGAGCAGAAGAACTAGAGGAGGAAGGGGAGCAATTGCGACTGGATCGTCATAGAGTTTCTTCTTCTTCTTCTTCTTTTCATCTCATGTTGAACCTTACCTATTTGCTTTTATTGAATTCAAGTATGAGTAGCTAAATTCTTAGTGTTAGGGGTTTGATGTAATTCAATTGTAATGAGGTTTCAAGATTGAATAAACTTGTTTTAGTACAACTCCTTTTGTTGAATGGAATTTACTGTTATTAATGCCTTTAAATGCTTAGCTACCATTTGAATGGTTAAAAGATTCGTTTCAATACTAGGAATAGTAAGATCCGAATGTGCTCTGTAAATTCTGTCCTAAATTGAGTTAATCTAGGAATAGATAACTTCGTTTAGGTGGTATTAGATTAATTTCCTAGAACCAAATCACCTAGATTAATTAGTTGTGTCAAGGAATTGGACAAGTAATTGGTATAGGGAGGATTGTTTCACCAAGGAATTGGGTTCAATCACATTAAGGAAATGAACCAACAACAAAGGAATTGTAACTGAAATAAGTAGTTCAGTATTGTTTCTGAGATTACCTTGTCTATGAGGTAATCGAATTTGCAAGTGAATGAAATCAACCCCTAACATTTCTCCTTCTTATTATCAATTTCACATTTAGATTGTTTCTTAAAGATTGTTACGATATTGCTCAAGTTTTGTTACTTAGTTAATTGCAGCTGCTCATTCTTGGGCTGCCTTCAATCCAAACCATTTATCTTTCGAAATAGAATCTTTATTGGTAAAATTGGTAGTTGCTAGCTTTAATCCTCGTGGGAACGATACTCTACTCACTATTATATTACTTGTGTGACCCAGTATACTTGCCGGAAAAAGTCTCATCAGTGAAGCAGCAAGTTCAATAGTGTGCTACATGCATGAAATTGGTAATAGTGAGCAGCATGCGTACAAAAGCATACGCAGTTTGCTTGATGAAACATGGAAGAAGATGAACAAAGTGCGAGTCATAGATTCTCTATTCACAAAAACTTTCAAAGATACAGCAATCAACCTTGCTCGAATTTTTCAGTGCACATATCTAAATGGAAACCGGCATGGAACCCCGGATACCAGATTAAAAAACCGAATTCGATGCTTGATAATTGTACTCATTACACTTAAGAATATATAACACCATATTTGTAACATTAAAATTTCTCGAATATTATTATTTATATAAAAATGTTTTATAAAATTTATTTGGAATCATATAAATTTAAAAATATAATCAGTTTAAAACTATATTGCACAGTTACTAATACGAGTTTTGTATTCGATATGGTACAAAACGCTGACACAGTTACTTTATTTTCCATATTGTTTACAGAAGCATCTATTAATCTTGCTCGGGTTGCCCAATGCACCTATCAATATGGAGATGGAGTTGGAAGGCCAAATAGCATACCCATGAACAAAGCCAATTCATTGATAATAGATCCAATTTTCTAGCTCCATGCAGCCAAATCAGTATCACGATTCAAGTTTGATTAGCCTAGTAATTTCCATTTCCTTCAGTTCATGTTGGCAAAAGATTAGTTATTCATCTCTTGCCAATTAAGTATTATTAAATTTACTGTTCATAGAAAATCATGTTGATATATGTGGCTAATTATAATTAATCTTTTTCAAATAATCATCACTCATATTAATAATAACCATATTGCCATGCTTAAAAATATAATTTTAATAAGGCGAAAAAAGTGCCAATAATACTAAGCTATAGATATTTTTTTACTTAAAGAACTCATAATAATTTCCAAAATTGTATATATAGTTCAATTAATATTAATAAAACAAGCGCAAGAAAAATCAAACCCTTATAGAATGGTATGTGGGGTCTTGAGCATTTAAAAAGACGGAGACAGATCCTTGTTTTTATTTTAAAAAAAAGGTAGTGGGGTGTGTATTTTCAAGGATAGTAGTCACCACAAACTTAGCTTTTACTACTGAGGAATATCGCGAGTCATTCTACACAAAAGCTCATGAGCAGCATAATGAACCTTCTGGAAGCAAAACGTATGAAAACGATGTAACAACTGAAGACGGATCACATATTGGTCTGGTGTGTCATATCAGTACACAATAGCCCTTCACCTCGGCACACGACTTTTTTTTGAAAGATTTTGACAAGTAGGCTGAGTCTTGTCATTCGTCTAAACTTAGGTAAGTTGCTTTCCTCTTTTTTTCTTTTTTCTTTATTTTTAACCACTATTGTGTACTATATAAAGGGGCACAAATATCGCATTAGACACAAGAAGTAATTTGCTTTATCTGAAATATAGCGTAGACTAATAGCATGGCAAGTTATCTAATATGTTTGCCTTACCAATGTTCATCTTCACACACGCTAACTAGTACTAAATTTCTCCTAAAGAGACTACTCCCACTGTAGAGAACATCTCTTGCCAATCCTAGACCTTCTCAGTTCATCTGTGCTATCACCGCACAAGATTCCCCGTCGACACAAAATCGGCGATCTGCTAATGACCAACCAAATCTCTGGACCTATGATTTTCACCAGTCACTGGAAAATAATCTTGCGGTAACATTTAACTTGATCTTCTTTTTTCTTAAACTCCTTTCTTCTTGAAACCCCCACCCCCCCCCCC
>QAOA01006877.1:26597-94443 GCA_003255065.1 Cercis canadensis
TTTTTTTTTTCTTTCTTTCCTACGTGTGTATACTATCAGATGGGATGTTAATGCTATAAACACACTTCCAGACTACATGAAATTGTGCTTCCTAGCCCTTTATAACACGGTTAATGACATGGTTTATGACACCCTTAAAGAACAAGGACAAAACAACCTTCCTTATCTCACAAAAGCTGTATGTTCCAAATTCAATACTAATAACCCTTTTTATTTACTGTCAGTTATTCAGTAATATGCATGCCCTTTGATTACTTTTACTCCCTAGTTTACCTTGTAGTGGGTTGATTTGTGCAAATCGTTCCTCCAAGAAACAAAATGGACTTGCAACAATGTCACACCAACATTCGAGGAATACCTAGAAAATGCATGGGTTTCCTCATCAGGCGGGGTTTTGCTTACACATAGCTGCTTTTTGCTCAATCAAGACATCACTAAGCAAGGGCTGGATTCCTTAACCAATTACCACGATCTCTTGCACTCTCCATGCATAATTTTGAGGCTTTGCAATGATTTGGCTACCTCAACGGTATTCTCTAATGGAATTGGCACTAGCTTTGTCCAATTTTATCACTCTAACTAATTTATTTATTTATTTGTCAATACAGGCCGAGATAGAGAAAGGTGAAACTACAAATTCAATCTTATGCTACATGCGTGAGAGAGGGGTATGTAAGGAACATGCCTGTGAGTGCTTGGGAAATTTGATTGGTAAAGCATGGAAGAAGATGAACCAAGATCGATTTGTGAACTCTATATTCCCTAAAGCCTTTATTGAAACATGTATCAACCTGGCTCGGACTACCCACTGCATATACCAATATGGAGATGGCCATGGAAGACCAGATAGCAGATTTAAAAATAGAATTGAGTTATTGCTAATAGAGTCCATTCCAATTAATTCAAAAAAAATCCTAATTGATGGCTAGGTGACGTGGACTGGGTCGCAGGTGATTTCATGGATCGGGCCGAGCATAATAAGACCAAGAAGAAAAGAAGGTCATTGGGTCATAATCGCCTTGTTTCAGTTACAAGGGTATAATTTTCAGCTTGTGTGGAGTTACGAGGCCCATTATTTGTCGTTTCGAAGCTCGTTTAGAGGCCGATGATTTGGCAACCGAGTATACTTGGTTGAGGTCATTTCGGGGCTCAAAATCCTTCAAAACATTAGTTTCGGGTCTATTGTGTAATTTTCTTTAGTTTCGGGTTTTTGTTTAATTTTGTTTTTAATGTTTAAGGTTTGCTTTCATACTTAAGCTTTGTGTTATCATTTAAAGTGGCATTCGGTAATACGCTTTAGTTCTTTGAGGTTTATACAATTTGTGTGTGAGATATCTCTTTGATTGCTTTCTCGTTGCGTCAATTTGGTATCAGAGCAGTTTGCTTAACAGCTTAATGTCAGGAGATTCAGGCAAAGTTGGCGGCGGTGCTCTCGACGGTGTTTGGGGGGTTGAGACCCCAGACCATGGGATGGAGGTCGACGTGTTAGCACATCGAATTGATCATATCAAAATCTAGCTTAAACATCACGATAAATGTTTTGATCACTTGGATGAGGTGCCTGGTCTATTAGAGGCATGACTTGATGACCCCAACAAGATTCAGAATGATGGCAGGAGAGTGCCTAGTGGCGGTGCTAGCCCCAGGCAACCAATCAACTTTCCTCATCTTGGAGACCACAGAAGAAGGAGATAGGTTGATACAGAGGATGATTTGGAAGAGGATGAAGCTGAGTATTTCGAAGAACCACCCAGGAGGAATGCGGGTTTCAAGATGAATGATCATGGTGATAGAGAATCTGATTACAGATTGAAGGTAGACATTCCTTACTTCTAGGGTAACCTAAACATTGAGGACTTCCTGGATTGGATTGCATATATTGACCACTTCTTTGAATACATGGAGATACTTGAAGAGAAGAGAGTTAGGTTGGTTGCATGTAGATTGAAGGGTGGTGCGTCTGCTTGGTGGGAAATGTTGCAGAGTAAGAGGTTTCGTAAGGGCAAGGCATATGTTCAAACATGGGGAAGAATGAGATGACTATTGTTGAGCGAATTCCTTCCCCTTGATTACGAACAGTTCCTGTTCCAGCAGTACCAGAGGTGCCAACAAGGTTAGAGGTCTATCCATGACTATTATGCAAAATTCACAATGTTGGCAACTTGGAATGATTTAAGGGAGACCGAAGGGCAACAGGTAGCCAAGTTCTTGGAGGGTTTAAAGTCATCCCTTAGAGACAGAATAAGGGTACAGGTTGCAAGAACCCTATTTGAGGCTCATAATCTTGCTTTGAGGGTAGAATAGTTGATGTAGGAAAGAAGTATGATAGAATACCCCCGCAGAAATTATAGTGGAGATACTTATAAGACTACTACTAATGACAGAGGTAAGGTGATCCAAGAAAGCATAAATAAGGAGGATAGGGATGTGAGAAAACAGAAGGTAACCAAACCAAAAGAAGCACCAAAAGCAGCTAACCCTTATACTAGACCTTACCTAGGAAAGTGTTTTAAGTCTAACAAACCAGGACACAGATCTAGTGACTGCCCTCTTAGAAAAGTAGTCCATGTTGTGGAGCGAGAGGAAGATGAGAAAGAAGAGGTGTATGGTCTAGATGGAGAGGAGAAGAATGTGACTTTGATGAAGACAATTAAAATGATGAAAGCCAAAATTATGTTATCAGGAGAATTATATTCACACCGAAGCAAGAAGATGATACCCAGCGGCATCAATTGTTCAAAACCAAGTATACCATTTGTAGTCAGGTTTTTGATGTTATTGTTGACAGTGGTAGTTATGAGAATATCATTAATAAAGATGTTGTGGAGAGTTTGGGGCTGAAGGTAAAAAAGCATCCTAATCCATGCTTAATTAGCTAGATTAAGGCCGGTGATAAAATCCAAATGATTGAACAATGCAAGGTACTTTTTTCTATTGGTAAGTATAAGGACGAGATTTATTTTGATGTGGTAATTATGAATGCTTGTCACTTGTTATTTGGTAGACCTTGGTAGTTTGATGTTGCAACTCAGTATGATGGAAGGGAGAATACTTATAAGCTGCAAAAAGATGGTAGAAAGTTTATTTTGTTACCAATGAATGGTAGCTCCAAAACCAAAGCTTCTAAAGTGGAAGGGTGAATTTTCCTTACATTGACACAATCTGCAACTGAATTTGAAAAGGAGGTAACAGAGACCAAGGACATACATGCTCTTATCAAGAGGTAGGTGTTAGTGTCAAATGAAGGGTAGAAAAATGTTGAGTATCTAGAGGCTATCAAGCCGTTGTTGGAGGAATTCAGTGACGTGGTGCCTACAAAGTTAGCTCTAAGGTTGCCTCCTATAAGAGACATCCAACATCAGATTAATTTGGTTCTTGGAGCCAGCTTGCCTAATTTACTACATTACAGGATGAGTCGGAAGAAATGAGAAATCCTCATGGAGTAGGTAGAAGATCTGTTGAAAAATGGGTATATTTAGGAGAGTATGAGTCTGTGTGCTGTCCCGGCTTTATTAACTCCTAAGAAGGATGGAAGCTGGAGAATGTGTGTTGATAGCAGAGCCATCAACAAGATTACAGTGGGGTATAAATTTCTCATACCTAGGTTGGATGACATGCTAGATATGTTACATGGTGCACGAATTTTCTATAAAATTGATCTTCATAGTGGATACCACCATCTCCGAATTAGACCTAGAAATGAGTGAAAGACAACTTTCAAAACAAAATAGGGAATGTATGAGTGACTTGTGATGTCATTTGGGTTGACAAATGCTCCCAGCATTTTCATGAAGGTTATGAATCAAAAAAATAAGTTGTGTGCTAACTTGAAGAAGTGTTGTTTCATGACAGACAACCTGTTGTTTCTGGGTTATGTGGTTAGTGCAGATGGTATTTGGGTGGATGAAGAAAATGTCTGAGCTATCAGGGAATGACCAACTCCTAGAACCATCTCTTAGGTTCAGAGTTTTTATGGGTTGGCTACATTTTACAGACGCTTTATCAGAAATTTCAGTAATATTGCAACATCAATTATTGAGTGTCTGAAGAAAGGAAAATTCCAATGGGGTAAGGAAGCTGAAACCAATTTTGCAGTTTTGAAAGAAAAGATGAGTACTGCTCTTGTATTGGCCTTACCTGATTTTGAGGCCTTATTTGAAATCGAGTGTGATGCTAGTGGTGTGGGAATAGGTGTTGTGCTGTCCTAGAGGAAGAGACCAGTGTGTTATTTCAATGAAAAGCTCAGTGATGCCAGGTGAAAATGGTCCATTTATGACAAAGAATTCTATGTAGTTGTTTGTGCTCTAAAACATTGGGAACATTATCTCATCAACAAAGAATTTGTCCTTTACTCTGATTATGATACTCTGAAGTATTTAAAAAGTCAGAAGTGAATGGACAAATGTATGCATGCTAGATGGTCTCAGTTCCTAAGGAAGTTCACTTTTAATTTAAGGCACAAGGCCGTGTGTAGAATAGGGTGGCTGATGCTTTGAGTAGGCAAGGTGAGCTGTTGGTTACCATGAGATAGGAGGTTGTGGGTTTTAAAACTGTTAAAGACTTGTATGCTACTAATGAGGACTTTGGTGTGCAGTATGGGAGAATTGTGTTAATCAGCATGTTGATGGAGAGTTCCATATCCATGAGGGTTATTTCATGAAGGGTAATCGACTTTGCATCCCTAAAATATCTCTGAGGGAGAAGTTGATTCGTGATTTACATGGAGGAGGTTTTGTTGGACATTTGGGGCATGATAAGACATATGCTACCATCCGGGAGCGCTATTATTGGCCTCATATGTGAAGGGATGTGATGTATCTTGCACATAGGTGCTATGTCTACCAAACAACAAAGGGGCAATCCCAAAATACAAGTTTATATACATCATTGCCCATTCCGGATAATATTTGGGAAGATCTGTTTATGGATTTTGTGCTTGGATTGCCTCGAACTCAGGGGGGTGTGGATTATGTCTTTGTTGTTGTTGACAAATTTTCTAAAATGGCTCATTTCATTCCTTGCAAGAAAACTATAGATACAACTAATGTGGCAAAGTTATTCTTCAAAGAGGTAGTTCGGCTACATGGTGTTCCTAAATCCATTACATCTGAGAGGGACAACAAGTTCCTTAGCCATTTCTAGAGAACTTTGTGGAAGATGTTTGATTATGGATTGAATTTCAGTAGCACAGCTCATCCCCAAACAGATGAACAAATAGAGGCAATTAACCGAACATTGGGGAATATGATTAGGAGTATCTGTGGAGACAAGCCGAAATAGTGGGATTCTGCTTTACCTTAGGCTGAATTTGCTTACAACAATGTTGTTCATAGTTCTTTGGGTAGGACTCCATTTTCTATAGTCTATACTAAGACACCCCAACATGTTGTTAATCTAGTTAAGTTGCTTAAGGTCCATGCAGCTGCAACAAACTTAGCCAATCAGCGGCAGGGTGTTCAGGAGGAGGTGAAGTGTAAGCTAGAACAAACAAATACTAGATATAAGAACGTTTCATATCAACACAGTAGACAACAGATCTTTAAGGTTGATGATCAGGTGATGGTGTTTTTGAGAAAGGAAAGGTTTCCAATGGACACGTATAGTAAGCTGTAGCCCAAGAAATACGGGTCATACCAGGTTCTGCAGAAGATTAATGATAATGCCTATATCATGGGTTTACTAGATGCTTTAAGGATTTCCAAAACATTTAATGTGGTAGATCTTTACCCTTACTATTCTTTTGAGATTCCTTTGTATCCGGATGATCCAGTGTACTCGATGGTGGGTTTTTCTTAAGTGGAGGGGACTGACGTGGACCGGGTCATAAGTTATTTCATGGATCGGGCCGAGCATAATAAGGCCCAGAAGAAAAAAGGGCCGTCGGGTCATAATCGCCATGTTTCAGTTACAAGGGTATAACTTTCAGCTCGGGTGGAGTTACAGGGCCCATTACCTGTTGTTTTGAAGCTCGTTTAGAAGCCGATGATATGGAAACTTGGGTGAACCCGGTTGAGGTCATTTATGGGCCCAAAATCCTTCAAAACATCAATTTCGTGGCCATTTTATAATTTGCTTTAGTTTCAGGTTGTTGTTTAATTTTGTTTTTAATGTTTAGGGTTTTCTTTCATACTTAAGCTTTGTGTTATCGTTTGAAATGGCATTTAGTAATACTATTTAGTTCTTTGAGGTTTATACAGTTTGTGTATGAGATCTCTCTTTGATTGCTTTCTTGCTGCGTCACTAGGCCTATGGATGCATCAACAGTAGCCCATTGTGTGTAACTAGAAGAACAAAGGGATAATGAATTTAGTTTGCATAGTGATTAGGTCCATGTCATCATGTGTGACCTGATTGATTCATTGGTCAAATGAGTTGCTTCTATTGGAAGAAATCTAGTGAGTGTATATATATATAGTTTGATCAATATTAGTAAAACAAGCGCAAGAAAAATCAAACCCTTTTAGAATGGTATTTGGGATCTTGAGCATTTAAAAGGACGGAGTCATATTCTTGTTTTTATTTTTATTTTATTTTTTTTAAAAAAGAGAAGAGTGGGGGGAGGGGGGAAGAGGCATATAACCTCAAAAAGAATAAAATAAAATAAAAATAATTTAATCACATATCATGTTATCCTATGTTCGCATTTTAAAGGACATTATTCACTACAAACTTAGCTTTCACTCTGATCTCTCTCTTTTTTCTTTTTTTCTTTTTTACAGCAAAAATTGTTGGAAGATTCCTTTTGTTTCATTTTTTTTTTACTTGTTTAACTTAACCTTATTAGTCAATGATAATTAGGTAGAGACGTAGAGTTTATTGATTCACTTATGGTTACTAGAAGTCTTGATTCACTAAAAAAGCCATCTTCACTTTCATCATCATCTAATTTCGAACATTCCTCTAAACTTCTTTCTTCATCTTTATTACAATCTGAGAGGCTTTCACCAAGATCCTCCTAGACAATTGAGAATGTTGGAACGAGATGGCTCTCAAGTAGAGAAGGGAAGAAAAAGGTAGAGAGAAGGGAAGAAGAAGAAATATGATGAGGTGACAATTTTTGTATTACTTTAGTGCCACATCAACTTCTTTTTTTGCCACATAAACAAGTTGTTTGCCATGCCAGTACTAAACTGAGAGAGTTATAACCGGAGTGACAACAATGACCCAAATAAAAAAAAAAATNTTTGATTATGGATTGAATTTCAGTAGCACAGCTCATCCCCAAACAGATGAACAAATAGAGGCAATTAACCGAACATTGGGGAATATGATTAGGAGTATCTGTGGAGACAAGCCGAAATAGTGGGATTCTACTTTACCTCAGGCTGAATTTGCTTACAACAATGTTGTTCATAGTTCTTTGAGTAGGACTCCATTTTCTATAGTCTATACTAAGACACCCCAACATGTTGTTAATCTAGTTAAGTTGCTTAAGGTCCATGCAGCTGCAACAAACTTAGCCAATCAGCGGCAGGGTGTTCAGGAGGAGGTGAAGTGTAAGCTAGAACAAACAAATACTAGATATAAGAACGTTTCATATTAACACAGTAGACAACAGATCTTTAAGGTTGATGATCAGGTGATGGTGTTTCTGAGAAAGGAAAGGTTTCCAGTGGACACGTATAGCAAGTTGTAGCCCAAGAAATACGGGTCATACCAGGTTCTGCAGAAGATTAATGATAATGCCTATATCGTGGGTTTAATAGATGCTTGAAGGATTTCCAAAACATTTAATGTGGTAGATCTTTACCCTTACTATTCTTTTGAGATTCCTTTGTATCCGGATGATCCAGTGTACTCGAGGGTGGGTTTTTCTTAAGTGGAGGGGACTGATGTGGACCGGGTCATAAGTTATTTCATGGATCGGGCTGAGCATAATAAGGCCCAAAAGAAAAGAAAAAAAAAAAAAAAAAAAAAAAAAAAAAAAAGGCCGTCGGGTCATAATCGCCATGTTTCAGTTACAAGGGTATAACTTTCAGCTCGGGTGGAGTTACAGGGCCCATTACCTGTTGTTTTGAAGCTCGTTTAGAAGCCGATGATATGGAAACTTGGGTGAACCCGGTTGAGGTCATTTATGGCCCAAAATCCTTCAAAACATCAATTTCGTGGCCATTTTATAATTTGCTTTAGTTTCAGGTTGCTGTTTAATTTTTTTTAATGTTTAGGGTTTTCTTTCATACTTAAGCTTTGTGTTATCGTTTGAAGTGGCATTTAGTAATACTATTTAGTTCTTTAAGGTTTATACAGTTTGTGTATGAGATCTCTCTTTGATTGCTTTCTTGCTGCGTCACTAGGCCTATGGATGCATCAACAGTAGCCCATTGTGTGTAACTAGAAGAACAAAGGGATAATGAATTTAGTTTGCATAGTGATTAGGTCCATGTCATCATGTGTGACCTGATTGATTCATTGGTCAAATGAGTTGCTTCTATTGGAAGAAATCTAGTGAGTGTATATATATATAGTTTGATCAATATTAGTAAAACAAGCGCAAGAAAAATCAAACCCTTTTAGAATGGTATTTGGGATCTTGAGCATTTAAAAGGACGGAGTCATATTCTTGTTTTTATTTTTATTTTATTTTTTTTAAAAAAGAGAAGAGTGGGGGGAGGGGGGAAGAGGCATATAACCTCAAAAAGAATAAAATAAAATAAAAATAATTTAATCACATATCATGTTATCCTATGTTCGCATTTTAAAGGACATTATTCACTACAAACTTAGCTTTCACTCTGATCTCTCTCTTTTTTCTTTTTTTCTTTTTTACAGCAAAAATTGTTGGAAGATTCCTTTTGTTTCATTTTTTTTTACTTGTTTAACTTAACCTTATTACTCAATGATAATTAGGTAGAGACGTAGAGTTTATTGATTCACTTATGGTTACTAGAAGTCTTGATTCACTAAAAAAGCCATCTTCACTTTCATCATCATCTAATTTCGAACATTCCTCTAAACTTCTTTCTTCATCTTTATTACAATCTGAGAGGCTTTCACCAAGATCCTCCTAGACAATTGAGAATGTTGGAACGAGATGGCTCTCAAGTAGAGAAGGGAAGAAAAAGGTAGAGAGAAGGGAAGAAGAAGAAATATGATGAGGTGACAATTTTTGTATTACTTTAGTGCCACGTCAACTTCTTTTTTTGCCACATAAACAAGTTGTTTGCCATGCCAGTACTAAACTGAGAGAGTTATAACCGGAGTGACGACAATGACCCAAATAAAAAAAAAAATTCAAACTATAAGGATCCCAAAAGAGGAAAAAAAAAATTATAAGAACATGATTCAAAATTNGAAAAAAAAAAATATAAGAACATGATTCAAAATTCGTCCAAACTATAAGGATCTGTAATGCATAAGCAATAGAGTAAAACTTAACCAAAATTGATGCCAATCCTGATGTCAAACAATGCTGAAAGAGGTTAATGCTCCAATCAAAAGCTCAAACTAAGTCTAATTTCTAGAACATCTATAATTAATTCAAGCAAGCTCTGTATAATTTATCCAAAAAATCAATATATAACTCAACCTTTTATTTATTCCCTAAATTTTATTTTGAGAGAAATTCATTAATTATACTATATATAAAAGCATGGATATAACAAAATCATTTAGATTTGTAACAATACCCTTATTATTTTCCTTGTTTTTAAAATACCCAAGCCATAAGCGAAAGCACCTATTTCATGTTTAGAGATTGACCACACCATCCCAATGGTCTCATAGAAATTTAATCCTTTAGGAGTGTATGTATATCCTAATTTTGAAACGTGTTTCATGTCCCTATAATTTGATTCAATTTTTAATCAAACCTTTATAATATTTTTTTTATTGATTGGGGTCGATCGTCCTTTAACTTTTAATTTCATCTAATTGGATTCTTGTTATCAACCCTAGTCATAACACCATGAGTTTAGTGGTCACGTGGCAAATGTCTTGGCTATGTGGCAATAGTTTATCAAATGTGGTCATGGCACAAAAAACCCCAAACCATAATTCATAGTGTTATTATTAGAGTTGACGGCAAGAACTCAATTAGATCAAATTGAAAGTTAAAGAATTTTGATAAATGAAAAAAATACTATAGGAACTTGATTGAAAATTAAGTCAAACTATAAAGACTTACAATTCATTTTAACAGCTAATCTTTTATCCCTTTGTATGGCCAGGTCTGCAACGTTGTGGTCTCATCTGTTCGTACTTCTTCATGCAATCGTCCTTGCATTCTGAGAAAAGGGTGGCATAGGCTGGGGTTCCGTAGGTTGCTTTTGAATTTGCATATTCTGTGCATTTTTCCTTACAAGATTCCTGGGCTATTCTGGATCTCTGGTTGGAAATTACGAAACAGACAACACTGCCATAACCAACACCATCATCAGTATGGCTATGCTCTTTCTCACAAGATTTGCATCCATACAGCAACTCTTACACCACACTTAACTTAATATCTCTCCTAAGAAGTTTTCAATTGAGGTGAATCATATGTGAGTATTTTTATATATTTGTGTGTGTGTGGAGTGCAGAGAAAGAAAAGTGGCTTTTGAAATCCATCAATTTTATTGTCATGAAAGTTTTCTTTTTAGGGCTTGTAAATTCCAAGTTCCTTATAAGAAATTTTTTACCTTCAGTTTTTTTTTTCTCTTTTTAATGAAGGAAAATTTGGGAGGCTGATTCCACATTAGAATTGTTTTTCCCCATCAAATAAATACAACTAAATTTTTTAGCTAGAGATATGGTGTAACGGAAATTGAAACGTGGAACCTTAAAATCTTTTTAAGAGATTCCTAAATCAGTTGTGTTATATGTGCTTTTTCGGAACTTCATATTAACAATGTGGTAGAGTACTAGAATTGTTCATAAACGAACTTTAGAAGATATTTCTACATTAATAATTGCACAACTTTTTTACATATGCAAATATAAATTGTTTAAGCTGTTAAACGTTGAAAGGGGAAGGAACTGAGGAAGTGCCTCTGAACCCTGCATTCCCTTTTGACCCCAAATTTTGTGTTCCCCTGATTTGGAGGGTCTTGGTAGAAAGTGAACAGTTTGTTATTATACCCTTGCTAATCTTCTAAAATTGCTTCTAAACTTTAATTTAGCTGTATGTGGGCCACGTCATTGCCACTTCTATTATTTGAAGTCGTGGACTGGATAGTACTACAATATTACAACTTTTTATACCTTTTTCTTTTTTAATTTGTTTTACGGAGATTCTATGATACTATGTAAATATGTCATGCTAGACTTGATGTGGCAAACATCTATTTTATCAGAGACAAATATTACAATCTCAACCATTGGATCAATTTAATAGCCATCGAAAGTGCTAATCTAAATATGCTTTGTAAATTTAACCCAATAATTAATGAAAAATACAAAGAAATCCCATAAATTATTTTATGCAACGTCTATTCCCCACCGTCGGATACACCGACAAAGTCCTCAGTCCTCAGTAATCGCCGAACCATGGCTCTGATTGCAGTGGGAGATGTGATTCCCAACGGCACACTCTCCTATTTGGACCAAGACAACAAGCCCCAAACTGTGTCCATTCACTCCCTCACCGCCGGCAAGAAGGTCGTCATCTTCGGTGTCCCGGTGCCTTTACTCCTACTTGCAGGTAAATTCTATGCAACCCCTGATCCCTAGATTTCAATTTCGTCATTTTCTAACCAAAAATATAATGGTTGGTTGGCTGGTTGCCTAACTGGGAAGTTTGGCCTAATTGTTCAACATTATTTTAGTAGAATATCTGTGATAAAATTATACCATCACCACACCGTCTTCTTTTCTTGGAGGAGCAGACAATATACAGCAGCTCTTTCCGCACGCTACCTTGTCTGCAAGAAAGAAATGCCCCTCGCACAGTGACCCAGAAGAGTAGTGGCATTCTGTTTCTTCTATTTTTTCCCAGCTCTGCAATTTTCTAAAAAAGTCGTTGTATATTCAGTTCGATGGGCCAAAACTGCTAAGACATGGTGGTGCTTCCAGTGGTAAAGTTAGGAACGCTTGCCATGAGAACCCAAATGAGTAAAAAAAACTGATCTTTGTAACAAAGTATAAAAGAATTGGGCTTTCCCTAGAAATTTTGTGAGAGTTGATTATTTAGATAAGTAAAGGCTTCCTGTTCATTGTTGTAGGGCTACTATCAATGTAATTTGATGGACTTGCTTGACTCACTTTCTCTCCTATCATTCCCTTGGGGAACTTTTGTGCTTCGTCTATTGATGAACAGTGGATTGACGGAGCTCTTAGCATTGCTACGCTCGAACAGGGTAGCAGTTTTGAATTATAGGTCTTAGTATGTAATTTTTGTATTCAAATGGGTATTATAATAATTTAACCCATTCTTTTTGGTAACCGGAAAACCTAAGACTTGTCAATGACAAAACCATATATCTGTCTCCTATTTGTTGTTTTTGTAAAGTATGTCATACTACAATTATATAGAAAGTAGGTAAGAAATCTCCTTTGTTTTAACATTTATGTATGTTTGTTTAAACTAGAGTTTGGAGCACTTTCATCACTCACCACTTCATGTTTTTATTCTTTTATTATTTGAGTGATCCATAATATTTTTCTATTGGTACATGTTATTTTTTTTCTTTTAACTTTTATATCAACTTGATTATTTAACCAAAAAAAAATGAACGACTCATTCCAACAATAATATTAAAAAAAAAAAAAAAGACTCAGCTTGTCCAACAAACCAAAATNGTAACAGTTTTGAATTATAGATCTTAGTATGTAATTTTTGTATTCAAATGGGTATTATAATAATTTAACCCATTCTTTTTGGTAACGGGAAAACCTAAGACTTGTCAATGACAAAACTATGTATCTGTCTCCTATTTGTTGTTTTTGTAAAGTATGTCATACTACAATTATATAGAAAGTAGGTAAGAAATCTCCTTTGTTTTAACATTTATGTATGTTTGTTTAAACTAGAGTTTGGAGCACTTTCATCACTCACCACTTCATGTTTTTATTCTTTTATTATTTGAGTGATCCATAATATTTTTCTATTCGTACATGTTATTTTTTTTCTTTTAACTTTTATATCAACTTGATTATTTAACCAAAAAAAAATGAACGACTCATTCCAACAATAATATTAAAAAAAAAAAAAAAGACTCAGCTTGTCCAACAAACCAAAATCAAAATCTCACCGTTCGATAATGATTTTTTTAAAAAAAATAAAAATAAAAAAATAACCAAAGGCCCTATCTTATAAATTAATTGCTAAATTTATATTTTTAGCAAAAAATAATAATAAAACTTTTGGATTTGTTAATCTGTTTACTAGAGCATTAGAAAAAGAAAAAGAAAAAAAGAATGAGAAGTGATTATATTGTTAAATTTTATATTAAATACATCCACTTTATTAATAAAAGATAATTTTGTAAAATTATAAATTTTCATTCCTTTCTCCTTCCCTTCCATCTTCATTGCTGATTTTAAATAAAGGGTGGAAAAAAAATTCTTCCTAATCCCCTCTCTTTTCTCTTATGTCATTTCCTTTACGTCCCCCTTAAACTCCCAAACAACCCTTAGAAGTGTATGCGTATGCTAATTCTTCATCCCTTTTGGGAGGCCATGTCTGCGACGTTGTCGTCTCATCTCTCCGTACTTCATGCAATCTTCCTTCCATTGTGTGAAAAGAGTGGCGTAGGTTGGGGTTCCATGCAAGCTGATGGGTATTTTTTATCGGTTTTCTATTATTTTTCCATAACTACGACCACGTGGTTTGACCTTCTGTTTATGTGTCAACCCCATCCTACGGATTCTCTCCTCTTGATACTTCTTCATGCACTCGTCCATGCATTGCCTGAAATAACTTGTGTATGCCGTGGTTCCTTAGGCTGCTCTTGAATTTGCATATGCTATGCATGTTAATTTCCTTACATGATTCTTTGGCTTTGGCCCACTCTGGATTACGAGTTGGTGACGAAACTAACAGAACTGCCATAATCAACCCCATCATCAACAAGGTTTGCATCCATATTGCAACTCTTCGTACCACACACTTAACTTTCTCTTCAAAGAAAGTATGAAGTCAGGTGGATATGCATGTGGAAGTTTCTATATACTATATATTTCTAAGATTTGAGCGCCGGGGAAGAAAAGTGGATTTCAAAATTGATCGTTTTCAATTTCACGAAAAGTTGTCTTTTGAGGGCTCATAAGTGAGGTTTCCAGCTTTACCTATTCCCTTTCAAATTTCTGGTGGCCCTCTCCCTCCCCTTCCTTTATAATTTGAAACAGTCCAAGTTTTAGGAATTTTTTTTTTATTCAGTTAAAGTTAGGAGACTAACTCCACATTAGAAAGGCACTAAGAGAGAGTATAGCTGTATCTAACCATATGATACACATATTTCACATATTAAAGTATCAAATTGTATTGCATGAAACGATTACTCTGATCTTATGATTTATTGGTTTTCCTGCAGAGTGTTAACCAGAATAAAAGCTCTAATTAGAAATTATTAGCTGAATTTAGTTTCTCCAACAATAATGTGTATTTCATAACCATGGATGAACAAAAAAGCAACAGAGTTTTGACTTTTACAAATTACTCATGAAAAGTTAAACCCCTAATTTTCATTCACCAAAAGTTGTAGCTTAGAGGCATTCTTCTTATTTACATAAGAATTTTATCTGCTAATTTTAGGAATATTAGACTTTTGCTTCCCATGCCATACACAAGAATATTAGACTTTATATTCTTTTGCCATACCTACGACCACGTTCTCTCATCTCTTGATACTTCTTCATGCATTCCTCTTTGCATTCTGAGAGAAGAGTGGAGTATTCTGCGGTTCCATGGGTTGCTCTTGAACTTGCATGCTCCTTGCATTTTTTATTACAAGACTCCTTTGCTTTGGTCCATTCCGGGTCATAGACTGGTAAAGAAATAAGACAACATTGCCATAACTAATACCATCATCGACAAGGCTAAATTCTTCCTCACAAGATTTGCATCCATATAGCAACTCTTTGTGCCACACCTAATTGAGGTGAATGTACATGTTAAGTGCTATTTATCTGAAAGTGTCTATTCAGATTACCAAGGCCCATACCACCTTTGGCCCATCTTAACTCAATCACCCAAATTACCAAAATAACATATATGTATCTATATATACTATTCTCTAATAGGTATGATGATTCTTTTTTGGACTCCATTTATTACTCTATTTACTTGAGACCAATCTAACTTGACCTTCGGAGTCCAGGTATTTTTAATCCAGCCCTTAATTCACTCGTACTCATTGTGCAGATCATACCTGAATCCAATCACCCAACCTCAACACAGACATCGTCAAGCAAAAAAGTGACATTTGATATTTAGTCAATTTTAATTTTATGAAAGTTGTCTTTTGAGTGTTCCTAAGTGAGATTTCCCTCTTTACATACATGTGCTCTCCCTGTCCTTCCTAAATTGAAAGTTCAAGAGTAAGAAAATTTTATTTATTTTAGATGTTATTTCCATATTAATCTTTCCAGCCTTACATACACGTCTTTTGACTGGAGTTGTATTTAAATTATTTAAGATGCTATTTCAATATCAATCATTGCACACCTTTTTCACATCTAATACCTGTAGTTTAATTAGATCTACTTAAATTTTAATTAAATAAAATCAAACATTTTTTTTTACAAAATTTAGTTTAGATGGTATAGATGTGTTGTGAATTTAAAAATGTGCAAATACGCCAATATATGTTGGCTCAAATGCCAATAGGAGGCTATATATGGAAAGAAATTCAATGAAGTTATGATGTCTGGGGTAAATAAATCTGTTTAGATCGGCTCCTTCAAATAATTCCTAATTGCACAACAAAAAAGAAAAAAATGTGTTCAATTATTAGTTTTTGTACAGCGAGAAAAATGGAACTATAACCTTCAATGCTATACTCACTCCTACTATTACTCGTTACAGACTATTATTCTAGTTATTTAACTAAACATGATGCAAAGAAAGGTACTTCAATAGTACACATCATGGTTCTTAAAGCAGTTCAAAGTTCTAAAAATATTTGATATAGGCATAATTGTATCTTAAATGATAGGACAATTCTACGGTACCTAGAAGGTATATTATGCCCCTTAGAAATAAGAGAAGATATGGCTTTGACCTTAGAGCATTGTTGCTTTGACTATGTTCATGCGGCACATAAAATAAACCTAGACATCATATACAAAGAAGGCACCAGAGAAACCTCCTAATGAAATGATACTCTCAAGGTGTAAGAGTTCTAGAAAAATCTAAGCCCCATGAAGAGTTTATGTGGATCTAGAGTAGGTATAGTTAAACTCAAATGCTATCAAGTGTGAAATAAAATGAAATGGTATATAGATATATCATTATTCTTTTTGAGGCTAGTGTATGTCGGAGGGGGAGACACGCATTTGCATTTGCATGTCGAAAGTAGTACTCTCAGAAAATTTCTCTGATCATTTTAAAGTTTATGTCAAGAGAACATTTTGTTGGAGAATGAAAGCAAATAAGTTTTTTTTTTCCTCAACAAGTAAGCTTTATTCATCAAAACAAACAAATGTAAGGTCCGCTTTGAGGAATAAAGTGTATTTGCATAACTTGATGAAAATTATTAAAAAAAAAAATTGAATTTTCAAAACTACTCATGGAAATTGAAACCTTTAATGCTTTTCCAAAAAAATATTCAGTTTCAATTTGATTACTATCTAAAATACATCCTACATTAGTTTGAGGGGCTAAATTTATAAGAAGTATATACGCTAATTATAGTAATATCTACAAGTCCACGACCTTCATGTGTGTTTGGACTAGTTGCTAGAAACAAATTCTGCAACTTTCGAGGCTTAGAAATGACCATGCAAAATACATATCAAACTTAGTAACTAAGAGAAAGAGAGAGAGGCATTAATAATTCTGTATGTACTCTCAACAAGCGAATTTGACGACATTTTATCCTCTTGATAGTCTTTTGCGGCGCCGGTGATGTTTCATCTTCTTCTTAAACTTATTTATGACTTGTCCATGCAATCCCTAAAATGAATTCGGTAGGCTTCTGTTCCGAAGGGTGCTGTTGCTTGGGCCAGGTCTTTGCATGTTTTCTTACAAGAGTCTTTGGCTTCCTCACGTTCCGGATTAGGGTTTGATGATGAAACAGCCAGCACCTCCACAACCAACAACAACATCATCAACAAAGCTGTAGTACTCTTCCTCACACCATTTGTATCCATAGCTACTTCTTCCACACTTAACTTTCTCTTCTATACAAGTATTAATTGATGAACACACACACACACACACATATATATATATACAAGTATTGCGTGTGTGTGTGTGTGTCGGGCACATGGAAGAAAAGTGGCTTTTGAAATTGATGAAACCTTTGTTTTTTGAGAGCTCTTAAGTGAGAGTTTCGTTCTTACATAAGCCTTTATGCTAACTTGCAGTCCTTAGTCGATTTAAAAGAGGCAAGTGTAAGAGAAAGGTTTTTTTTAACCAAATACAAGTGGCATTTGTTGAGAGGCAACATAAAACAGAAGACAGTTATTCGGTTGAGGTGGACAACATTGGCGTTCAAGGAAAAGTCTATTAGTTAACAAAGTTACATTATTTCTCCTCATATCATTTCTCCATGACTACTCTTTTTACCACACTTAACTTTCTCTTATTTAGTGGTCAAGGGTTTAGGTAATTTACAGCTTCCATACAGTCATGTAATCCAAAGAACAACAACAACAACAAAAAAATCAGAAAGAGGATGAGAAAAATTGTCACCATATATTAATATATTTTGTTTTAAAAAGAAAGAAGAGTATTTTTCGAAATCTAAATAATTCTGACACATCCACTCTTTTATATATAGTATAGATAGGAATAACATTCAAATGCTCTCAAATAAATATCTTAATGTTCTACAAAGCCAAATTAAGACCACATTGCCAAGGTTGGTCTTCCCAAAACGTTCAGAATGATAATTAAAAATTATTGGCTTGATGCTTCTCCTAATTGTAAGCAGTTCCATAGAAAGTAGTGTATATGAATAAGTAATATTGAGGAAAAACAATTAAGAACTTTAGTTGTTGCAAACTGTTCATTAAGATTGTTAACCTTTAATTTTGAGCTAAATATATTTTTCGTCATTGAATTATTTTTCAAATTTCACTTTAAGTTTTGATTTATTTTTTGTGTCACTTTAGTACTCGAATAATCTCTCACTCCATCAAATCAATTCTTTAAGTAATCATTTTGGTGATTACGAGAAACTGATTCAGCAGGCTGAGTAATTATTCAAGTACTAAAGTGACATCAAAAGTAATTTAAGAACTATAATAACATTTGAGAACTAATTCAAAGATGAAAAATATATTTTTCTCTTAATTTTTATTCAAAAAAAATAGTAAAATGACCCTTTTATTACTTTCCAAAATATCTTATACAGGAGTTAAATCCATTAGAAGATTGTATGCGAATTATGGGAGTATTACACTTTTGACATTGCATCATATGTCACCATATTTACTTTCATTATCCACAAATTGGTTGGCAGTTTTTTTTTTTCATTTACCTATTACGATGACCGCGTTGCTTCTTCTTCTTCTGGAAATGACGATTGAGCTTTCTTTGCTGATGTCCTACCTGGGATTTAGCTATATTACGTTCCTTTTTCTCCTGCAGACACTTATTCTTGCACTCAACATGCATTGCCTGAAATGAGTGTGGTATGCTTCAGTTCCAAAAGACATCGCGAATTCTTTGCATGTTTGCTACAATTCTCTAAACATTCATCATATTCTGGATCATAGTTTGATGATCAAGTGGTCAGCAGCACTGCCAAAACCAACAACATAGTTAACAAACTTACCATACCCTTGCTCACATAATTTGTTTCCATTACTAATTGTTCTGCCACACTTAACTTTGTCTCCTGTGAAAATACGAATTCAGATGAATATATATATGTATAGACACACACACTGATGACATGAAAAATTTGTCTTTTCATGGCTCTTAAAGTGAGATTTCCATTCTGCGGAAGCCCTTTCCGAATTCCTTGTGTCCCTTCCTAAGCGTGAAACGTTCAAGTGTAAGGAAATTGTTGCTTTCTTAATTCTGAAATAGCTTAACTCTAGAATCTCAAATAGGATTATTAAAAAGAGGGAAAAAAAAAAAAAAAACTCTTCTTTGGCGAGTCAAGATCTCAACGTCAATGGGATTGGGAGTAATCATTTATAGTTATTTTAATTTTATATGTCAAAATATAATTATTTATTATAAAAGTAGATCAATAGTCAATATGAAAAGAAGAAAAATACTAATTGTAATAATTATGAGGACAATTATTCTTAAGTTCTAGAGAAAAAACTTTCACTCAGTGGAACATGCTCCTAGTCATAAGATTGATTTCTTCATCATTCCTTAGTTCAAATAAGGAATGACCGAAAAACCTATAAATTTGAGGAGAATTATATAATTTCTAAAACAAGAATTAGTCCGTGTAATTTTATCAAACTCCAAGATAAGTTAAAATCTTTCTATTTCTTTTGCCAGTGTGAATTTTACATCTATCAATTAAAGAGAAAAATAATTCACAAAACAGTCTCATCTTAAACAAATAGATCCATATAAAACTTTCAAACTTAACAATTAAACCCTTCAATACTTCAACTTTGAACATGTCTCAATAGTTATTTCTATCCATGTTTTGCTGACAAATTCATTCTCAGTAGAAGAATTCATGCTTAGAAACCAAAATCCCCAAAAGCAAGCCATTATGTATGAATTGAGACATTTTTCAAATTGAAGATTATTTGTTACCAAAGTATATAAAAAGTTGAGGGGGCCATCAATATTCAACTCAATGAACCTCAAAAGAACAATGATAATCAGAGCAGAACATTAAGGGGATAACAAAAAAATTAACAGCAATTTGTTTATATGATTTTTTTAATTATTTAAATGGGAATCAATTTAGATCATTAAAACAAAGTAATCTGGAGAAATAAACTAGAGAACTTGAAGGAAACATCGTTCTCTATAAGTTGTTAATTAGAAACACTAACTTTATAATACCTCACACAATGAAAGTGACATATAATTTAGTTAATATTATATATCTTATGGTTATTATGGAAAAAGTTTTGAAAGACAGATATACTCATGAACATTCTAAAGACAAATGTTTATCACACTACAAATTAATTATAAATAATTAATAAGTAAACTGAATTTTATTAAAAGAGTTTCCTTACAATCAGCAAAATGAAGCAGGTGATTGTTTATATCTAGGATACAAGCTAGGTTTTATTCCATATCACTTATTTCTTTTGTTATCGCAGGAAAATAACAAAATTCCACGGCTTGAATTTTAACTAGGGCAGAATGTAATAGCATAGTTAGGTCTGTTGAAGCAGGTAAAGGTGCTACTTTTGTCATCGAAAGCATAGCTATAAGCCAGAGGGCATTGCTTCTCGAAAATCTCAGAGTATTGTGTGGGTGGGCATGTCGCTTCGGTGTTGTGATCTCCAGTGCAACAGTATTGAGGCTGATTGAAAGCCAAACATGCACTCTTGCAAGCAATCACATTCCCATCAGATCCTTTCACTTGCAGCTCCGCCGGGCACACGGTGTTGATGTTCGCCGGGCAGGTTGATTCTTTGCAGTCACCGGTTCCACCTTGTGGAGCTATGGACATAGGCACATTAAATCCATCAACGTTGCTCACATCATAGAAGTCTTGTCCACCGTTAGGATCCACGGTGAGTTCAATCAAAGTTGCGGGTGGGATTGCACCGGCGCCATTGCATCCAACTTGACCTGAAGCACAATCTGCGGTGGCGCAGGTGAACTTCCCTGAGGCACTGGAGCATCCAGTTCGAGCCCAGAACCGACCTGACCATGGAGATGGGACATCCACGGAGTTGGATGCTCCGGTTGCCAACTCAAAACCAGTTGTTGACAACTGAGGCTTTTGATCACCAGTTAGGGTTCCTGGCCATACAGTGTAAGGGCACTTGTTGGTGAAGCTTATTGTTGCTGCATGTGCTCCTGCGTTAATTCACAAAAATTTCCATTTAGCCATTTTAAATGTTAAAATCTATACTAACATATTATACTTCAAGTGTATGTATAAATTACTTTATGGTGGCTACAAAGCTACTGGAGAATATAGTTATACTAGGGGTTTTGGCAGAATCCACACCCTAAAATTGGTGTTGTTACAAAATCTCGAAAAACATAATCATACGATGTCGTTCAAATTCTAAAATAGTTGACAGAATTAAAGTTTAATTTTGTCAAAGAAAATCATTATTTTACGTTACTTTTTTTCTGCACTTTTTTTGTATTGCTCTACGTATGCATTTTGCAGGAAACACACAGTTCTGACTCACACTAAATAACTCATTTTTTTCAAAATCTTTGTAATAACACCAATTTTAAAATGTTTATCCCTTCAAAGCCTCAATGAGATAGGTAGTGTAGTGCTATCCTCCTTTTGAACGAGAGGTAACTTAGCAACCACCTTATTTAAGTAATAAATAACGAGTAATTTATGAAAAAAAAAGAAAAAAAAATGTAATGTACATCTACATGTGGAACGTATTATATGAATTATCAGATAAAAGAAAGAGGCAATGTTTGAATAACATACCATAGAAGAAGAAAGCCAAAGTAAGGCAGAGAGCAACTTGGGTGTTCATCTTGGTTGGTGTCTTAATTAGTGACTGTGTGCTTGGTATGAGATTGAGTTCAAGTGTGCATTGGTATTTATAGGATGTGAGGTTGAATCGTCAAAAATGGGCCTATTCTACGTGGAGCTCTCTGTGTGCTTCTACGTTTGTCCATATCCAGAATTGAAAATCTGAGATAATGTTTCCACCGTCAATTAAGGAGTTGCCTACATTGCCCCAGAGAAAGATTTATCATGAAAAGTCTTAATTTGTGATATATGCAATTCCATTATAAGAGGTAAACTATGTCCTGTCCAAGATTTAAAAAAAAAAAAAAACTTCCATAAGAAAAGTCTAAACTATGGGTCAAATAATTGAATTGGAATCTCCTTGAATACCAAAGAATAGACTGAGCTAGAGTTTTCATCTTCTTTTTTTAATATTTTTTCCTCATTAAATAAAATTATTAAAATTACCAAGACCATCGAACTGAGCTAGAGTCCATGCTACTTTAATTCATGATCGATATGATGTACTATATATTTTATATCATCTTGTAACATTTTGCTTTCTTATTATCTTTCTCAACCTTTGGTTTAATTTGTCATGCTGAAAAGTTAAAAATTAAAGCTATAAAGTATGACCTAGTGGTGAAACATGTATCTACTAAATAAGGATGTCATGTATATATACATACATTAAGATTTTGTTATTCCATGTGACATGTGCATAACATATATAGAGATGATAAATTCGAATTATAGATATCATCATATAAATTAAGATTTTCTTTTGTTACAATATAAATGAAGATTTTAATTAATTAATTACTTGATTGTTTCATTTTAAATTATGGAGAACTTTTAATTGTCATCAATGGAAAGAAAAAAACAAAAAAACACAAGCACACATAATACAATTGCTCTAAGAATCTCCTAAAAAGATTGAGGTCAAGAGTTTGAATTTCTATTACTCTATATTCTCAAATAAAAAAAAATAAATAAAGCTTTATCTATGTAATAAAAAAAATAAAAAAAGTAAAAAAGGACAGGAAAAAGAAAAAATAAAAGAAGAAGAAGAAGATACCACTTTTTGCGTCTCTTACAGGTTAAAAACGCATGCGGGGAAACTTCAACGTAATTTCCAAATGTCATTATATATGAAAGAAAAGTCTTCCATTATTATTAATGCAAGGAGTAGTCGTTTTCTTCCCTAGACGAGCAGAGACTCAACCTGGCCCCATAAGTTTGATTAGTTCCTGCACCAAAAATCACTCCAAGCTTGTATTCTAATTCGTCTCTAGGATTTGTATATGTGTCCGATCATTACCACCAGGCCAAAGACTTGTTTTTTTTGTTTTTTTGTAGCAAAAGTTTAAAGTGAGGGGAGGCTATCTCATTCTAAAGTCAAGGCATATCACATGCATTCGTGAATGTTTACAATGGTGTTTATAGATTACTTAGTAAAATGGACTGCTAGCAGTGAGATTCGAATATAAACCTTACAATTGAAGTGTTTCAATTTTTACCAGTTTAACTAACCCCATTGATTCTTGTTTTATGTTATGGCAGTGGCACTGACTTTTCAGATGGTTAATTAACATAATCTTGGCGTAATGGTTGGGATATGGTTTGGCAGAATGGAATGCATAAACACATAAATGAATAGTCAATTAGGCGACTCTTCACTCTGGACTTTCATGAACCACATGATGAACATCATTCATTTGAATTTAATGTATCAAGCCTCAAGACGTAACCGGCAACCCAAAAGATCCACAGTCTCATCCTATATAGCGTAGTTGACAAGGTTGAAATTTGGAACCCCTTCTTCTAGATCTCCATCCGGTTTGGAGCATACATTCACTTCACACAAGTGCGTACGTATTGACTCAGAACCTTTCCTTATCCAGCTAGCCTTAAAATTAATTGCAAAATTTAACCATTTCCAGCAAAAGAGGAGGAGAAAGCTCGCTACAAAAATATTAGCACCACTCTAAANGTTTAACTAACGTATTTAAGTATTTCTTTTCAAAAAAAAAAAAAAAAAACATCATCTTCTTCCTCCTTGGGATGCTCCACCTTCAACAGTCCATCTCCTCCTGTTGAGCCATGGCCAACGCCCCTTTTCTTGAATTTTATTCCCCATTTTCTATTATCCTTTACAGATTCAATTAATAAAAAAATCATAATTAAATAATACAAACACAGAAAACAAAGAGAACAAAGGGTGGGAAAGAAAGAGAACGATAGAGAGAGAGAACATAGAGTAAGAGAAAGATAACAGAAATAACAGAGAGACAGAGAAAGAACAGAAAGAAAACGATGGAGACAGAGATAGAGTAAGAGAAATAGAAACAGAAGACCAAAGCAGGGAGAAAGGGAGCAAATCGAGAAAGAGTAATTGAAATTTCAGATTTAGTGTGTGGGTAATCCTTTTGTCTCCTTAGTTCTAGGTAATCCTCTGTCTCTTTGATGAATCTCTCAAAAAAAATAAAAAAAAAATCATCTTATGCAAGGGAGAAGAGATGGTTTTTTTTTTTCTGAAAAAAAAATTCTTATTGACAAAGTAAAAATGGCTACAAGTAGTAAACGGATGACTGATCATATGTGAGGAAGAAGAGAAATGCAAGACAACTAGATAGAGGAGAGAGAGGGAAGGGGAGCTGGCATGCTGAGGAAGGACAAGAATGAAATAGAAATGGGTCTCATGTGTGAATTTAAATAGTTAAGAGGATCAATTTAAAGAAAAATATAAAATTGGACATTTAAGTTTAAAGTGGATATATCTTCACCATCCATTATGTCATTTGGAGGCAATGACGATAAAGATTTGGCCACATAAGATGGGTTATATAACCCCATATTTTGGCTTGGGGTAAGTTAAAGGCCCCCAAAACAAATTCTGCAACTTTCGAGGCTTAAAAATGACCATGCAAAATACATATCAAACCTAGTAACTAAGAGAAAGAGAGAGAGGCATTAATAGTTCTGTATGTACCCTCAGACAATCGAATTTGACGACATTTTATCCCCTTGATAGTCTTTTGCGGCGCCGGTGACGTTTCATCTTCTTCTTAGACTTATTTATGCACTTGTCCAAGCAATCCCTAAAATGAATTTGGTAGGCTTCTGTTCCGAAGGGTGCTGTTGCTTGGGACAGGTCTTTGCATGTTTTCTTACAAGAGTCTTTGGCTTCCTCACGTTCCTGATTAGGGTTTGATGATGAAACAGCCAGCACCTCCACAACCAACAACAACATCATCAACAAAGCTGTAGTACTCTTCCTCACACCATTTGCATCCAGAGCTACTTCTTCCACACTTAACTTTCTCATCTATACAAGTATTAATTGATGAACACACACACACACACACACACACATATATACAAGTATTGCGTGTGTGTGTGTGTCGGGCACATGGAAGAAAAGTGGCTTTTGAAATTGATGAAACCTTTCTTTTTTGAGAGCTCTTAAGTGAGAGTTCTTAAGTGAGAGTTTCGTTCTTACATAAGCCTTATGCTAACTTGCAGTCCTTAGTCGATTTAAAAGAGTGCGTCCAAGAGAAAGTTGTTTTTCACCAAATACAAGTGGCTTTTGTTGGGAGGCAACATAAAACAGAAGACAGTTATTCGGTTGAAGTGGACAACATTGGCGTTCAAGGAAAAGTCTATTAGTTAACAAAGTTACATTATTTCTCCTCATATCATTTCTCCATGACTACTCTTTTTACCACACTTAACTTTCTCTTATTTAGTGGTCAAGGGTTTAGGTAATTTACAGCTTCCATACAGTCATGTAATCCAAAGAACAAAAAAAAAAAATCAGAAAAAGGAGGAGAAAAATTGTCACCACATATTAATATATTTTGTTTTAAAAAGAAAGAAGAGTATTTTTCGAAATCTAAATAATTCTGACACATCCACTCTTTTATATATATTATAGATAAGAATAACATTCAAATGCTCTCAAATAAAAATCTATACAAAGCCAAATTAAGAACAAATTGCCAAGGATGGTCTTCACAAAACGTTCAGAATGATAATTAAAAATTATTGGCTTGATGCTTCTCCTAATTGTAAGCAGTTCCATAGAAAGTAGTATATGAATATGTAATATTGAGCAAAAACAATTAAGAACTTTAGTTGTTGCAAAATGCTCATTAAGATTGTTAACCTTTAATTTTGAGTTAAATATATTTTTCGTCTTGAATCATTTTTCAAATTTCACTTTAAGCTTTGATTTATTTTTTGTGTTATTTTAATACTCGAATAATCACTTTCTTCATCAAATCAATTCTTTACGCAATCACTTTGGTGCTTACGGGAAACTGATTTGGCAAGCTGAGTGATTATTCGAGTATTAAAGTGACATCAAAAGTAAATTAGGGACTAAAATAACATTTGAGAACTAATTTAAAGATGAAAAATATATTTTTCTCTTAATTTTTATTCACAAAAATAGTAAAATGACCCTTTTATTACTTTCCAAAATGTCTGATACAGGAGTTAAATCCATTAGAAGATTGTATGCTAATCATGGGAGTATTACACTTTTGACAGAGTCATCATATATCACCATATCTACTTTCATTATCCACAAATTGGATGGGAGTTTTTTTTCCATTTACCTATTACGATGACCGCGTTGCTTCTTCTTCTTCTTCTTGAACTGACGATTGAGCTTTCTTTGCTGATGTCCTACCTGGGATTTAGCTATATTACGTTCCTTTTTCTCCTGCAGACACTTATTCTTGCACTCAAGCAGGCATTACCTGAAATGAATGTGGTATGCTTCAGTTCCCAAAGACATTGCGAATTCTTTGCATGTTTTGCTACAATTCTCTGAACATTCATCATATTCTGGATCATAGTTTGATGATGAAGTGGTCAGCAGCACTGCTAAAACCAACAACATAGTTAACAAACTTACCATACTCTTGCTCACATAATTTGTATCCATTACTAATTGTTCTGCCACACTTAACTTTGTCTACTGTGAAAATACGAATTCAGGTGAATATATATATATATATAGACACACACACTAATGACATGAAAAATTTGTCTTTTCATGGCTCTTAAAGTGAGATTTCCATTCTGCGTAAGCCCTTTCCGAATTCCTTGTGTCCCTTCCTAAGCGTGAAACGTTCAAGTGTAAGGAAATTGTTGCTTTCTTAATTCTGAAATAGCTTAACTCTAGAATCTCAAATAGGATTATAAAAAAAAGGTAAAAACAAATTCTTCTTTGGCGAGTCAAGACCTCAACGTCAAAATGGGATTGGGAGTAATCATTTATGGTTATTTTAATTTTATATGTCAAAATATAATTATTTATTATAAAAGTAGATCAATAGTGTTAGATATAAAACCATTTGTCATAACGTACCCGGGGGGTCACTATAACGCGAATGACTAAAATAAAAAGAAATTTGGTTTTCAAAATGAAAACTCTGGAGTCGCCACCAATTGTATTAAAAATTGGGGAACAATTGGAAAACCCCTTTTATTTTTAAAAAATATGTCTGCAAACCAGAGAGGGTTCGGTAGTCTAATTGTGTATAGGAAAGATGTTAAGCACCCTATAACACCCGTCTAAACGACGGTTACCTAAAATTAATTGTGCAAATTAAATTATGGCCTAATTATATTTATTTTAGCCCTAAAAGAAAAAAAAAATAGGTGATTATTCACTATGAGACTTGATTCGTCATCCTCGAATGCCTACGTACCCTAATTAAGGATCAAAGTCCGCGAAGTTCGCAATGATTCAAAAGAAATTTTTATTTTATTTTTTTTGAAAATGAAATTAAAAGAAATTCAAAATTTTCAAGTTAAAATTATACTATGCATGAACCTAATCGCGTCCTAATCCTTCCACTTTGTTCCCATGCTTCTCGGTTCCCAAAGTGGTGCTTATCCTTACCTCAGGTAGATAAGAGAGCCACCTCTATGGGAGTAAGTCGCTCTTATCCCTCCCTTGACAAGTAAAGGGCCTATGGATACTATTCGCACAGATTAAACTAAATTAATGTAAAAATGCATGATATATTAAGAGAAAGAGAGAAAAGAAAAAAAAAATTTACTTCTAATTTGATTTCAATTATACCATTTAAATAGAGAAGAAGACAAAAAGTAAAATATAATAAGAATAAAAATAAATTAAAAAAAACGAAAAATTAAAATAAATGAATATAAATAATAGTAATAATAAAAAAAAATTAAAATAAATAAACAAAATAATCTAACCCCAAAATAAAATAAAATAAAAGCCTAATCTAAATAAATAAGAAAATTAAATTAAATATATAAATAGATTAACCCCATTTAAGTGGTCTAACCCAATCAACAAGTCAATAATTACAAATAATAAAAAATAAAAATGGACCAGAAATTTGTGGAATGATAAAAGAGACATGAAACAAATTAATTAGACATGAACCAGATTTTTCTTTGAACAAATTAATCAAAATTCGTGGGTTGCTAGTCTGCATAAAAAATAGTCCAAATTAATTCAGTTCAAAAATAATGGAGACAATATACACATAATTCAGTCCAACCAAAAATAATAAGAAGCATGGATCAGCCCATTTTATGGGCTTGAACTAATAATCAAATAAAATGACTAAGGCAGCCCATGACTAATAATAATTCAGCCCATTTCGTGGGTCTGATCCAACAATCCATAAGTCTACTAAAAAATAAAGAAAGTTCTAAACTCAAACCAAAATAAAAGGAATAGTTCAACCCAAATGAAACAAAAGGAAGGTATTTGGTGGGGTGGCCCATTTCGGACCAGACCCAACCAAATTAAACAAAAAAAACTTGTTACAACCCATTTAGACTTAAACCCTCTAGCCCATACTCATAGCAATGATACAAATAAGAAATATTGGACCAAGGCTCTATTCTAAAGGCCTAGACTAAGTCAAATATAATTCATAAAAAAAAGAAACAAGTTTCAGCAATAGATAAAAGAAGAAAGAAAGAATGAGTTGACAGAGAGCAGAGAAAAAAAAAACGCAGTGACGAAGACTCCCTTTCTCAAATCTAGAAAGCTAGCCAAATGGGTTCTTAAGTGATGACTTCAAGGTAAGAAATTTGTTTCTCTTCTCTCAATTTATGGCTTCTATGCTTTGAAGTTTCTGTCTCTTCCTTTTAATTCAATTTTTTTTCTTTCTCAAAGGAAGTTTCTCTCTCTAATTTGGGTCTCTCTCTCTCACAATGTCTAAAAATAACACCCAGACTAGAGAATAAGGCAATTTTTATCAACTCTTTATCTTCATATCCTCATGAATTTCGGGTGAATTAATTGCAATTAATTAAGAAACAATGAAACCACATATATGGTCAACAAGTAATTCACTTTCATTCTCTTTATCCCAAATCAATCCAACCACAAAAACTAAAAAGAGAACACTAATGATAGCTAATAAGGAAAACACTTCCCCAAGCCATCCCAAAGTGCAAACGAATATTACAATTTGTAACATAGTGCATCTTTATGGTTCTTAAAGATATTGTCCATTCTCTTGCCTATAAATACTGAATTTCACTAAGAAATTATAGTAAAAATCGCTTACCTGCTCCAATAGGAGTGCTGCTCCCTTTTTCTTTCTTGTTTATAGATATGTTACTCTTGCTTTTTGTTGCTATTTTGGATTCGTCTTCTCCACACTGCTGCTCTTGCTTTTCTGGTTCTCTTGATTGCTATTTTCTCTCTTTGCCTTTGGGTCTTTTTTTTTTTGGTTCTTTTCTTGCTCCTTTCGGTTCCTCTCTGCTACTGTCTCTCAAAATTTGTTTCTCTGGTGTTTCTTGGTTGTTGTTCTCTCTTCTTGTTGGTCTCTGTTTTCTCTATTTCCCCTCCCTTTGTGCACTGCTAGTCTCCCTTTTTATATTGCTAATTTTCACCCCACGTCTCCCTCTATCAGCTCACATCTCCCTTTCTTTGCTAACTGCTCTACCCCCTCTCACGTTCATCTTTAACTGCTGCCCATGACCCACGTCTCTTCCTTTGGTTCTGTTTTAACTTAACTTCTTCCTCTCTCTTTTACTCTCTCACGTCTCTCAACTACTCATACATGTAAGTTTATTATTTTTATATATAAATGGGACGAAAATAGGTGTCTACACCATTCATGAGCCTTCACCTATCGGTTTAAACTTTTAGGTTGAATCGGTTCTTGACATGATATCAGAGCTTCTTTGACTAAATGGTTAGGAGATCAAATCCTTATGCCCTCAATTTCTCAATTAAATTGAAATTTTAGCACATGATATAAATGAGTCTGTGCTTTGTCCACACTTCAAGCCCAAAGGGCTTTCGCGTATAGGTGAAGACCCATGAATGATTTTATATCTACCAAATAGTCAATATGAAAAGAATAAAAATACTAATTGTAATAATTATGAGGACAATTATTCTCAAGTTCTACAGAAAATGGTTTCTTCATCATTCCTTGGTTCAAATAAGGAATGACCAAAATAAACCTATAAATTTAAGGAGAATTATATAATTTCTAAAACAAGAATTAGTCCGTGTAATTTTATCAAACTCCAAGATAAGTTAATATGAGTTATTTGTACATCTTACATAAGTTGGCCTTTTCAGTGGTCATTTTGACGTACGGCTCAAGCTCAACTCAACTGNTCTTTGACTAAATGATTAGGAGATCAAATCCTTATGCTCCTACTTTCTCAATTAAATTGAAATTTTAGCACATGATATAAATGAGTCTGTGCTTTGTCCACGCTTCAAGCCCAAAGGGCTTTCGCGTATAGGTGAGGACCCATGAATGGTTTTATATCTACCAAATAGTCAATATGAAAAGAAGAAAAATACTAATTGTAATAATTATGAGGACAATTATTCTCAAGTTCTACAGAAAATGGTTTCTTCATCATTCCTTGGTTCAAATAAGGAATGGCCAAAATAAACCTATAAATTTAAAGAGAATTATATAATTTCTAAAACAAGAATTAGTCCGTGTAATTTTATCAAACTCCAAGATAAGTTAATATGAGTTATTTGTACATCTTACATAAGTTGGCCTTTTCAGTGGTCATTTTGACGTACGGCTCAAGCTCAACTCAACTGGCATGGAAGGTAATCAATGTCCAAATTAGTTGTGGGACAAGGTGCCCAATAACTTAAGAAATTTTTAGTTGTTAACTTGCTTAATTAACCATAGGTGATCATTGTTCAAATTAATAACAAGACAATTAAAGACAAAAGGTTATATGTGTACCCATACCATAGGAAATATTTAATTTTATATGGTTGATCAAGTCAATAACTGATTTCTTACGAGTAAATATATATTCTTATAAGCTTTCGGCTTGGTGATTGGTCCATTTATAAACAACTAGTTACAAGTTTTGGGCTAAGTAGGAGGGGCAGAGTAGCAATAGTTAAAATCTTTCTATTTCTTTTGCCAGTGTGAATTTTATATCTATCAATTAAAGAGACAAATAATTCACAAAAATGTCTCATCTTAAACAAATCGATCCATATAGAACTTTCAAACTTAACAATTAAACCCTTCAATACTTCAACTTTGAACATATCTCAATTGTTTTTTCTATCCATGTTTGCTGACAAGTTCATTCTCAGTAGAAGAATTCATGCTGAGAAACCAAAATCCCCAAAAGCAAGCCATTATGTATGAATTGAGACATTTTTCAAATTGAAAATTATTTGTTACCAAAGTATATAAAAAGTTGAGGGCGCCATCAATATTCAACTCAATGAACCTCAAAATAACAATGATAATCAGAGTAGAATGTCTCAACATCCCTTTTCAGGAAAGCGAAGCGGAGCGGCGAACCCCCCCCCCCCCCCCCCCCNACACACACGAGAAAAAATAAAAAGTATAAGGATGCATGATATGAAGCAAAAGAATGGAGTCGCCACCAATCGTTTTATTCCATTTTTTTAGACAAATAAAATTGTGCGATTGGACACCTAAAAGATTTGGCCTACGTTCAGAGTTTGGATTCGGGAGTTGATTACGTGTAAGGAAGGTATTAGCACCCTACAACGTCTGTTATTAGAACGGTTACCTATTTAATCTTTTGATATCTCTTAAAGTGAATTAAATTGGTCATGACATTACATTTTAAAATAAAGTAATATTGTGTTAGGTCTTGTCAGTCCTTCTGGCGAAACCTAAAAATACGCATCAAGACTATTAGGTAGAGTTCGTGATTGTCATTACAATCCTCTCCCAATCTATTCCGTCATAAGCAAGTTTTAACATTTTTATTAATAACTAGAAAAATGTATGAAATGTAATTTATTATAAATGTTAGAAAAATAATTTTAGATTTGTGGAAAAAAAAAAGATTTTTTATTGAAGGTCTTTCTTTAGCCCACCAGTATATCTGGAAAGGCCGAAGGGACACTCCTCACTTCTGAAATGTCAAAGAGTAATTGTCATTATAGCTATCCTCAATTATTCCATCGTCGGTACTTTAATCCACATTTTAAGGTAAATAAAAGCATGATATTATGCATAGATAAGTTTTTTTTTTTTTTAAGAATTATGCATAGAAAAGATCGTTCTCAAGAGTTAGCCTCAAGCTCCGCCAGTACCTCTGGCAAAACTAGAGAAACTTCTTTACCTCCAAAATGTCAAAATATCGCTATCATTATAGCTAATTGTATTATTCCCTTTTCAGTAATCTTATTCTAGCATAAGTAAAATAATGACGAAATGTAATGAAATGAATTACAATGTAGCTAATAAATGCTAGAAAAATATTAATTAAAGGATAAAGCGATATCAGGAATTTCATTGGTCACACCAGTACCTCTAGCATAACCAAGAAATTTATCCCTCACCTCAAGAACATTAGAAAAAATTGTCAACACAATTATTCCATAATTTAATCTGTTGTCGGGCTTTAACTTTATTTCAGAAAAAAAAAAAAGGATTGAGAATAATATGAAACTCATAAAGCATAAAAATAAAATAAACAAGGACCCTGAGGTAAAAAGTAATGATGATAACAATAAGTAGAGAGTAAATGAAGATTATAAATCTAATTAATTAATTAAAATGACCCAAAAACAAACAAACATATTTGGGCCCAACTCCTATTTTATTAAAACAACATCAAAGAAATAAAAGTAGTATGTGAAATANAAAAAAAAAAAAAACTAACACACATACACCTAAAATCTTGTGTTTGACCCATCAAACAAACAAAAGCTAAAACAAATCAGCCCTTTTCCTAAGCCCACGAATTTTGCAACCCAATTGTAATAAAAACTAAAACAAAACAATATAAAGCCCAAACAAATAGAATGAGAAAGGCATGGACTAGCCCATAAAAGGTTCAACCCAAACTAATTAAAAGTAAGACATGGGCCAGCCTAAAATTACAATAAAACAGAAAGGACAAATCAGCCCATTAGCATGCAAAACGTGGGCCCAATCCAAAAAAAATCAGAACACCCCTCCCATGGTGATGCTCGGCCCAGCAGCTTAATAAATTCAACAACAAATAATAAAAATAGCCTTTAGACTAAAACCAAACCAGCAAAATAAAATGGGAAGGGTGTTATTTTACTTTAACATATTCGGCCCAGCAAAACAAGTGAAGTAATAAGAAACTAAAAACCAAATAAATTGGCCCATTTGGCAATAACCATTTAACCAACAAAAAAAATAATTAAGACATTAAAGGAATGAATAAAAAAGAGAACGTGAAACAGAGAAGAAAGGAAAATAGATTCACGCAGCTTGGAGGAGGAGAAAACGCCAGGAAGCTTAGAAAATGCAGCACTTGTCTTCTCCCTTCCCTCCCTTGATCCAAAGGCAAATCATGAGTTTGATTTTATTTTCTCAAGAATTGGTGGCTAAGGTAAGGATCTTTCTCTCTATTTTACTCTTTCTTCCAAAATCTCTCTTACCTTTTTCTCTCAATCTCTGTTTCTCTCTCTAGGAAAATGAGTTTCTCTCTCTAACTTGGTTTCTCCTTCCAACTAAGGGGCTTTCTTTCTAATTGAGTTTCTATTGTGCCTTGCCTTTGATTTTGCATAAGTCCTAAAAATATTTCTAGGTTTTGTTCTATTTTACTGAAAATGATGGATTTGGGAAGGACTCGGTAGAATTGATTTTTGGGTGGATGAAATGTGGGTCCTCCCTCTCTACGATGGTGGTTCTTGTTTCATTAAGAAATTTCCTTTTTTTTTTTTNGTGTGTGTTATGTGTGAGTGTAACAAATGGAAATTTAACATAAAAATTGAGCAATGAGAAAATGTTAGTACCTTAGTCAGTAGAAATATTTCTCTTTTTGGTGCTGCAAATTTCTCAGGATCTTCTCTATCTGTTTCTTTCTATTTTGCTTCGAAGTTTCAATTCTCTCCCTTTGTGTCTCTCTGCTCTGTGTATCCGCTTCTTTTTTTTTAAGTATTGCTCTTATGTTTGTTTTTATAGANTATATTTGTGTAAGTTGCACTGATATGGGTTGATGATTTCTTGCTTTCAAGCTGCCAAGGCATAGCTAGGAGGAGTGACTGGACTGGGGAACAACATTTCACAGCAATGAGGTTGCTGCTTTGCGTGTGGCCTCACAAAGCATCTATTTTTTCTTTGCTTTTTATTTTTTATATTATTCATTTGTAATAATAATTTTTTGTATTTTTATATTATTTAAGTTATTTTTTGTGATTTTTATTAGCATTTCAGCATTTTAGCTATATCTGCTTTATTTTGTAGCATTGAAATATTTCAATTGAACACACAGAAATATGGTTCCAAAGACCATGATCTAAAAAATAATCTATGTATAAATTTAGGTGTCAACACAGAACATTAAGGGGATGACAAAAAAATTAACAGCAATTTGTTTATATGATTTTTTTAATTATCTAATGGGAATCAATTTAGATCATTAAAAAAAAAGTAATCTGGAGAAATAAACTAGTGAACTTGAAGGAAACATCATTCTCTATAAGTTGTAAAATAGAAACACTAACTTTATAATACCTCACACAATGAAAGTGACATATAATTTTGTTGATATTATATATCTTATGGTGATTATAGAAAAAGTTTTGAAAGACAGATATAGTCATGAACATTCTAAAGACAAACGTTTATCACACTACAAATTAATTATAAATAATTAATAAGCAAACTGAATTTTATTAAAAGAGTTTCCATACAATCACCAAAATGAAGCAGGTGATTGTTTATATCTAGGATACAAGCTACGTTTTTATTCCATATCACTTATTTCTTTTGTTATCGCAGACAGATAACAAAATTCCACGGCTTGAATTCTAAGGGCAGAATGTAATAGCATAGTTAGGTCTGTTGGAGCAGGTAAAGGTGCTACTTTTGTCATCGTAAGCATAGCTATAAGCCAGAGGGCATTGCTTCTTGAAAATCTTAGAGTATTGTGTGGGTGGGCATGTCTTTTCGGTGTTGTGATCTCCAGTGCAACAGTATTGAGGCTGATTGAAAGCCAAGCATGCACTCTTGCAAGCAATCACTTTCCCATCAGACCCTTTCACTTGCAGCTGCGCCGGGCACACGGCGTTGATGTTCGCCCGGCATGTTGAAGCTTTGCACTGACCGGTTCCACCTTGTGGAGCTATGGACATAGGCACATTGAATCCATCAACGTTGCTCACATCATAGAAGTCTTGTCCACCGTTAGATGCCACGGTGAGTTCAATCAAAGTTGCGGGTGGGATTGCACCAGCGCCATTGCATCCAACTTGACCTGAACCACAATCTGCGGTGGCGCAGGTGAACTTCCCTGAGGCACTGGAGCATCGAGTTCTAGCCCAGAACCGACCTGACCATGGAGATGGGACATCCACGGAGTTGGATGCTCCGCTTGCCAACTCAAAACCAGTTTTTGACAACTGAGGCTTTCGATCACCAGTTAGGGTTCCTGGCCATACAGTGTACTGGCATTTGTTGGTGAAGCTTATTTTTGCTGCATGTGCTCCTGCGTTAATTCACAAAAAGTTCCATTTAGCCATTTTAAATGTTAAAAATCTATACATATTATACTGCAAGTGTAGGTATAAATTACTTATTGGTTGCTACTAAGCTACTAGGGGATAATGCTACACCACTTATCATTGAGGGGGTTTTGGCAGTATCCACAATATCCACATCTCAAAATTGGTGTTATTACAAAAATCTTAAAAAATCGAATCATGTAGTGTTAATCAGAATTCAAGTTTAATTTTGTCAAAAAAAAAATCACTATTGTACGTTACTTTTTTTTATATAATTTTTTTGTATTGATTTGTTTGTGCATTTTATAGCAAACAAACATTTTTGACTCACACTAAATAACTCATTTTTTTTAAAATTTTCGCAATGATAGCAATTTTAGAATGTGTGTCCCACCAAAACCTCAATGAGATGGGTCTTTTACCACTATCCTCCTTTTAAATGAGAGGTAGCTTAGCAATCACCTTACTTAAGTAAAATATAACAAGTAGTTTATGAACTGAAAAAGGATAACAAAAAAAAATGTGTTGTACATCTACATGTGGAACGTATTATATGAATTATCAGACAAAAGAAAGAGGCAATGTTTGAATAACATACCATAGAAGAAGAAAGCCAAAGTAAGAAAGAGAGCAACTTGGGTGTTCATCTTGATTGGTGTCTTAATTAGTGACTGTGTGCTTGGTATGAGATTGGGTTCAAGTGTGCATTGTTATTTATAGGATGTGGGGTTGAATGGTCAAAAATGGGCCTATTCTACGTGGAGCTCTCTGTGTGCTTCTACGTTTGTCCATATCCAGAATTGAAAATCTGAGATAATGTTTCTACCGTCAATAAAGGAGTTGCCTACATTGCCCCAGAGATAGATTTATCATGAAAAGTCTTAATTTGTGATATATGCAATTCCATTATAAGAGGTAAACTATGTCATGTCCAAGATAAAAAAAATTTTCCATAAGAAAAATCTAAATTAAGGGTCAAATATTTGAATTGGAATCTCCTTGAATAGCAAAGAATAGACTGAGCTAGAGTTTTCATCTTCTTTTTTTAATATTTTTCCTCATTAAATAAAATTATTAAATTACCAAGACCATTGAACTGAGCTAGAGTCCATGCTACTTTAATTCATGATCGATATGATGTACTATATATTTTATATCATCTTGTAACATTTTGCTTTCTTATTATCATTCTCAACCTTAGGCTTAATTTGTCATGCTGAAAAGTTAAAAATTAAAGCTATAAAGTATGGCCTAGTGGTGAAACATGTATCTACTAAATATCAATGTCATGTATATATGCATACATTAAGATTTTCTTATTCCATGTGACATGTACATAATATATATAGAGATGATAAATTCGAATTATAGATATCATCATATAAATTAAGATTTTCTTTTGTTACATTAATATAAATGAAGATTTTAATTAGTTAATTACTTGATTGTTTCATTTTATATATGGAGAACTTTTAATTGTCATCAATAGAAAAAAAACAAAAACAAAAAAATGCAAGCACACATTATACAATTGCTTTAAGAATTCTTAAAAAGATTGAGGTCAAAAGTTTGAATTCCTATTACTCTATATTCTCAACTAAAAAACATAAAGCTTTATCTATGTAATAAAAAAATTTAAAAAGTAAAAAAGAACAGGAAAAAAAAAAAAAAAAAAAAAAAAAAAACAAGATACCACTTTTTGCGTCTCTTATAGGTTAGAAACGCATCCGGGGAAACTTAAACGTGTTTCTGATACAACACGGAACTCTGGCAGCTAATGCGTTCGGCTTTATAGGCCGTAACCTTTACAAGATAGCCATTGATATTCTAATTTCTAATAGAAAACTATTGTTTAGGCCGTAGCCTTTACAAGATAGCTATTGATATTTTAATATATAACTATTATTTAATAGATAACTACTGCTACTGGTACTGATATATACCTATTATTAGTGGAGTACTAGACTCCTATAGAATAAGGCTACTTCTGTCTACTGACTGGATAAGCTATTTTATTACCATAATTATGCTGACGTCATTTCTCATGCACAAGGTTCATGCATAACGTGGGTTTGGTTGGTTTCCTCATTCTTGAGCTAGTTCTTCGATGAGTGGTAGCTGCTGTATCAGTTTCCAAATGTCATTATATATGAAAGAAAAGTCTTCCATTATTATTAATGCGAGGAGTAGTTGTTTTCTTCGCTAGACCAGCAAAGACTCAACCTGGCCTCATAAGTTTGACTAGTTCCTAAGCTTGTGTTCTAATTCGTCTCTAGGATTTGTATACGAATCCGATCATTACCACCAGGCCAAAGGCTTGTTTTTTTTTTTTTAGCAAAAGTTTAAGGAGAGAAGAGGTTATCCATTCTAAAGTCAAGACATACTACATACATTCGTAAATGTTTACAATGATACTTATAGATTATTTATCAAAAGAGACTGCTAGCATGAGATAAAAAAATATAAGTCTTACAATTTAAGTGTTTCAATTTTTACTTGTTGAACTAACCCCATTGATTATTGTTTTATGTTATGGCAGTGGCACTGACTTTTCAGACGGTTAATTAACATAATCTTGGCGTAATGGTTGGGATATGGCTTGGCAGAATGGAATGCATAAGCACACAAATGAATAGTCAATTAATTAGGCGAGTCTTCACTCTGGACTTTCATCAAACACATGATGAACATCATTCATTTGAATTTAATGTATCAAGCGTCAAGACGTACAGGGACCGGCAACCCAAAAGATCCACAGCCTCATCCTATATAGCATAGTTGAAAAGGTTGAAATTTGGAACCCCTTCTTCTAGATCTCCATCCGGTTTAGAGTATACATTCACTTCACACAAGTTCGTAAGTGTTGACTCAGAACCTTTCCTCATCCAGCTAGCCTTAAAACTAAATGCAAAATTTAACCATTTCCAGCAAAAGAGGAGAAAGCTCGCCACAAAAATATTAGCACCACTCTAAAATTTTCTAGCTTTCCACCAAGTTTCTCAAAGATAAGTCAAGAGAATAAAAAATGCACACGAATACCTATTTGGCCAAACCGAGCCAAAATTTTCTTCATATTGAACGCATTGACTGATAGGGCCAACAAATTGCTAGAGAAAACATATTTTTCTTTGTTATATGATGACATGAAAGTTTGAACTCTAGACCTCCTGCAAACTTTCTAATCCCCTACCATTAAAACATTCGTAGTGACTTTAAGATAAGAGAATGACTTTGGTGCTACAAGTTGTTGAGAAACAATAACTGACAGTGACACGTGGCACAATTTTATTGGGTAAGTGATGTTATCTATTTTAATGGCTACCGGTGGTATTAGTAGTTTGGGTAATTAGAAATTATGCTCATAATTGTGTTGAAATTTTGTTTTGTTCAAAGAAATTATGATAATTACAAAATAATGTCTCACAATAGCCTTTTAAAAGAAATGAATAGGAAGACAGATTTGTCAAAAATCTATTCTATACTTATGGAGTTTAAAGGGAGAAATGGTAAGTTTTGTAACTCCTGCCAATCTATACTTCAAACAGCTTCAAAAGGCTTCAATCAACATTGCAGCCCCCAATAATGAGATCGAAACTGGAACTCAAAGATAAAATACTTTTTTCCTAGTAAAAGAACAAATTCTTCATTGAAAAGAGTTCGATTTAGGAGAAAAACATAGTAAAAAGCTCTTATTATTATTCCTTTTACTCCAAAAGCAATCCCAATCTATTTCGTCATAAGCAAGTTTAACATTTTTTATTATTCGAGTAATAACTACAAAATATAATTCATTATGCATGTTAGAAAGATGAATTTAAGATTTATGGCAAAAGATTTTTATTGGAGGTATTTCTTTAAGTCTACCAATACACCTGGAAAGACTAAAAGTGATGCTCCTCACCTCTGGAATGTCAAGGAATTGCCATCATCACAGCTATCCTTAATTATTTCTTCATCAATACTTTTAATCCACACTTTAAAGTAAATGAAAGTATGACATTATGCATAAAGAATATTTTTTTTTTTGATAATTATGCATAGAAAAGATTGTTCTCAGGAGTTAGCCTCAAGCCCCACCAGTACCTCTGGCAAAACAAGAGAAATCCCTTTACCTCCTGAATGTCAAAATATCGTTATCATTATAACTAATTTTGATTATTCCCTCGTCGGTAATCTTATTCTAACATAGGTAAAAAAAAAAAATGATGATGAAATATAATGAGATGTATCATAATGTAACAAATAAATGCTAGAAAAATATTAATTAAAAAGATAAAGCAATATTGAGAATCTTATTGGCCACACCAGTACCTCTGGCATAACCAAGAAAATTATCCCTCACCTCAGGAATATTAGGAAAAGTTGTCAACACAATTATTCTCTAACTTAATCCGTCGTCAGACTTTAATTCTCTTAGAAAAAAGGAAAATAACTATGTACAATGCAAAATGCATAATGCATGAAAAATAAATAAGATAAAATACATTAGTATTTAAAAAAATAAAAATAAACATGATAATAACAATATGCGAAGAACAAAAAAAAACTATAAAATAAATAAATTAAAATGGCCAAAAATGAAACATGAGTCCTAAATAAATGAACCCAAAAGAAAGCTACAACTAAATACATTAAATAATATAGCTCTTAAGTAAAAGATATACTTAACTCCAACAATAAAAATAGAAAAGTGCAATAGAATTAAAAGAACCAAAGCCCAAGAAGTAAGAGCATAATAAAAAAAGATAAAACAACCAATGACCCCAAAGATAAAGAGTAATAATAACAATAAGTAAAGAAATAAAATGAAGATTATAAAATAAAAAATTAATTAATTAACATAACCAAAAACAAACAAATATACATATTTAGGCTAAATTCTATTTTAGCTCAACTAATTTCTAAAACAATATTAAAGGAATAAAAATAAAAGTAGCATGTTAAATAAACAAGCCCAAATAAGTTATCAACTCAAATAAGTAACAACTCAAAAGTTAAAACTGTAATTCAACAAACAAAAGGGCCCAATAAATCAGCAAATGAAGATGGCCCACGAATTTGGCCCAAGCTGACAAATAAAACAGCATAAAAGAAAGAGGAATAAGCTGGCCCAACAACTTTAAATGGCCCAAACAAAATAACAAATATAACAGCCCAAATAAAACAAAACCCAAACCAAAATCAGAAACCAAAACCCAAAACTAAACAAAGACATAATAACATATAATCCAATTAAATAAAAGAAAAGCCTACACAAAAAAACCAAATGACCCATTCGGCCATAACAAAACAAAACCAGCTATTAGCAATAAAAGGTCCACATATACAATAAAAAGAGAACTTATTCGAAGAACTTTAAAAAGAAAGAAATACCAAACGAGACCTACAAGAAGACACAGAGAGGAGAGCCAAGCAAGAAAGGGAAAAACTAGGGGTGTAAGCCAAAACCGACAAAACCGATCAAATCGAACCGAAACCGAGTCAAACCGAGTGAAATGATCCGGTTTTCGATTTTTTTATTTTGAAAAACCGAGTACCCCGGTTTTGCGGTTTACCAGAATGAAAACCGAAATAAAACTGAACCGAACCAATACATCAATGCGACGTCATTTTGATTAATATGAGTCTCATTCTCATTTCCTACAATTTATCTATCTTTGCCCAGGTGCCCCCCACCCCCCGATCTGTAAGTCAAAATCCCTAACCCTTCCCTACTACTCGGCCCCCACTCCCCGTCGCTCTCCATTTCACTCACTGTCCTTCTTCCTCTCCGGCTAGGCGGCTATCCATTCACTGTCGGAGTCATACATTTGAGAGTTGAGACTGGAATCTTAAGGTAGTACTCTTAACTCTATTCTTATTCTTTGGTTGTAATTGTCTTGTTGGTGGAATGTCGCAACGGCAAGGTTCCTAAAATACTTACAGAAATTTAAGAGATATGTAATGGCTAAAGGCTAAAATTGGTTCTGGGGGTTCTTTTTGTTTTTGTGTTTTGTGCGCTGTTTCTAATCGAATGGTGTGAAACAGATGGGTTAATCTGCAACCCAGTCCCAGTAAATTCAATTTTTCTAGAGGAAATTCTATATTCTGTTCTTTTATACCTAGCTAAGTGTGTGTGTGTGTACTAGATCGATAGATGACCACCACTAGATTAGTTGAGCAACATGCATGTAATTATTATAGGGTCTGATATGTCTTTCCCTCTTCTGCGATTCCCATTTGAGCAATGCACATGCAGAAGTTGTATATTGTTTTTAATTTTCAGATGCATGAAAATGGTGATGATTCTAAGTGATTCCTTGAGATTGAGACTTAAGACCTGATTCTAAGTCATGCCTTGTTTTCTTATTGAATACAAACTAATTGTAATTTATTCTGTTTTGCTTTTCATTTTCCAGAGTGACCTCCCCCTAGTTGGAAATACAGCACCAGATTTTGAAGCAGAGGCTGTTTTTGATTAGGAGTTTATCAAGGTAAATAGCAAGGAATTCTCTTTCTTAAATCAGTAGCAAGGAATTAGCTATTGTAATTAATGTGGGTGCTGCTTGTTGATCTGTCATTCTTCTAAATTATTACTTAAATGTATAATGGCAAAAAGAAGTTGTAGCCATAGAAAAATTATGATCATAGTACCTTAAACTTGCTTTGATTCCACTAGTCCAATCTTGCTTGTAGCACATTAACCTTCCTCTGAGATCATTCTTGATTCCTTGGAAAGGAACAAATGTTTCTTCCATGGCTTTTTGCCAAAGGTCTTGAATAGGAAAGCTGCTAAAAGTTGTTGCTGATGGAGGAATATATTTTCTTTTTTGGGTTGGAATTTTACCATGGCAAAGCCAGAGGAAAGTTTAAGATTATAACCAGATAAAATTTTCACTTTCCATTCCACACGTCACTTGCCATCATTATGTCTATTTAAATTTTCTAATGATACGATGAGTAGGTCCTCATCTTTAAAAATATATGATCCATGAATGCATTCTTTAAAAGGGATGCTTTATAGTTGCCTTTACAGATGTGTACAGCCCATCATTATACATATGTTTGCACTAGCTACTTTGACTAGGATTCAAGTCACTTTTCTTTTCAAAATTTTAAGCAGTTTATAGAAGATTACAAATCACGTGATTAGTCCAGGATTCTTTTGTTCTTTTTCTTCTTTCCTCTTTTTTTTTTCTTCTGATAGAAGGATTTTTTCTTTTTTGTTCATATATATTCTTTTATATACTACTCCTGCTTCACCAAGCTCCATTACATAGAAACGAGAAAGCTACCTTGCAGCTGAAAGATGCATTTCTAAGTTCTATTAGAACTTCCACTGATTTTGCAGTTCTTCTGTGTATGCTTTGTCAGTCTACTGAGTTGCATGTGTCCTTAAATAGTTCTTTTGTGCATGTCTCTGTATATTTTGCCTTCATTTACATTTGTGGCTTTCCTGTATGCAAGATTTACATTTTTATATATTTTATGAAAATTGATTTTGAATAGTAAGCTTGATTAAGATGGATCCTTACCATGGGGTTTGAATGTATACTCTCTGAAATATGAAGTTTACAGTTTCTTTTGTCTATGTGACTTGAAGTCTCTCCTTGCTTTGACAACATCATATGTATTTTTGCTGCAAATACATGAACTAGGGTTGTCTAACTTTTGTTATGTTGAGACTTTGCTAACAAAGTTTATGGTATTAGAAGGATTTGATGGACGAAATTTGAACTTCATATTGATTATTTATTTCTTATTTGTTTATCCTCTCCTAGTTTAACTTACCTTCGTTTGGCCTATGAGTAATTGAGATATTATGCTCTGTCTGAAAGATTATTTGAAATAAAAATGACCATGTATTATATGGTGCTAAATGACTTCTATGGATTAGGTAGCTTAATGCTTATGTAACGAAATGTTTCAACAAGGTTAATGTTGAATAGGACAAGGATGTTAATGCCAAATCGGAATAAGATGCTCCATGTTCTTTGTCTACATAATTCCTTGAAATCCATAGTGGTTTTTTATGTTTTCAGGCCCTAAATCCTTTATGGATCAACAAATTGGGTCAAAATACTGGTTACAGATTATACTTGATGTCAATTTTTTATGCATGTGTAAATTCAGATTGTAATTACTTAACGTAAGCTGAACTCACATATTGCCTTGGCATAAATTAGAAGTTTGAGATGGTGTGGAAATTTTATCCTACGTAAGCTGATCTCAGCAAAATGGATGCATGTGTTCTTATTTATCATTGTTACTTGTCCATCAGTTTTTAGTGGCGGCAGCATTTCAGTTGAACTATAGCACCTTTGTTCTCTAGGAACAAATCATCATACATGATAAAGTTGATATATAATTGGTTTTCTGTTGTTGTAGTATGAAAGCAATGCTCGATTTGTCAGTCTACTGTGTTTCTGTGTTTCTAACTTTTTGTTGCTATATTGGTTTTTAAATTCTGGTTACTGCAGTTTGCTTTATCAATTACTGTGGTTTGCTTTATTGATTTAGGCATAAGATGTTCTTATTGCTTTGTTGAAGCCTAACAATTTCTCTGATCTTCTTACTTGTTAGATTTCTTTAGATCCATGGACATGCTTGTGTCTCTCTTTCTGGTTATTTATAGTTTGTCACTTGGCTTGATCTTTTTCTGTATAGCTTAATCCTTGCTATGTGGGTTGCTGCTTTCTATTTTAGAAGAGTTAGACCTCAAGTTGTATCTCCTAGGCTTCGCATGTGACTGAGTGATTTCTGTTGTTTCTCTCATTCCTTGTTTGAAGGCTAAATGCTATGCATATGGGGCTGTTTGTAGTTTTTTGAAACAAATTTACTAATTTCTCCAGTAATATAATTAAGTCTGATTTGCTTTATGTAATTAAATTGTCTTGGTGATAATGCCGTCAAGGAGATTGATGTTATGATGAAAATACATTGCTTCTGCCATTGTTTATAATGTCTTGATTACTGAATAATATTCCTTTTGTTGTCAAGGAGATTATATTGTCTTGCTGTCAAGGAGATTGATGTTGGTGATTACTAGTGAGCTGCTGTGGTGATGAAGATACTATATTACTAGTGAGCTGTTGTGGGCCTGTGGCTGTTTGATTTGGTCATTGAACACTGGGATGGCTGATTTACTGATTTCTTGTTGATTTGGCTGATTATTAATATTCACAACTCATACTTATATGCTTGAATGCTTGATGAGAAATTTTTTAAGTTTGTTATACTTTCTGGGCTCTTTGCACTGTATTATACGTTCTAGGTTTCATTTGAATAATTGACTATTGATTTTTATTATTATGTGGTTTGACAAAGTAAGACCAGTATATTTTCATTATTTTTATGTTATATTGTAATTAGATATAGATGGTGGAAAATTTAACAAATTGCAATAATTTGGTCAAAATAGAAGCCATTTAATTGCTGCCTTTCGATTTCAGTTATTTATTGGCAGCTTGAAGCCAATAACAGGGGCATGTTAGCAATTTATGGAGACCTTTGGATCAGCAGGCAAAACTGACAAAACTGACCGAATCGAACAGAATTAGACCGGTTTGGTTTGGCTCGGTTTTACTCTAAAAAATTCAAAAAACCGAACCGAACTGAACCGAGTTTCCCCTGTCCGGTTCAGTCTCGGTTTAGGGTGAAAACCGGACCGATTACACCCCTAGGAAAAATGCAGCACCTCACCTCTTGGCTTTGGGGGTTCAAAATTTGGGTTCTAACCCACTTACCAGTGAACCCAGGTAAGAATCCTCTCCTCCATTTCACTATTCCTCTCAAAATCCCTTTGATTCCTCTTTGAAACTCTGACTCTCTCTCTAGGTTTCGTTTCTCTCTCTAGCAAACTGGGTCTCTCTTCTAAAAATTGGGGATTTGCATGGTGGAACAATGTTGCCTTAGAATTAATTTTAGTTGATAAAAGAGATTAGTTCTCTCTCTCCCTCATGTCTTTGTTTGAGTTTATATATATATATATATATATATATATATATATATATATATGGGTTGAGTATGTTCTTTCGTGTATGGGTGTGAGTACTGAAGGAAGCAAGAAATTAGCGTTATGGTGTACCTGTGGATTGGAGTCCCTCTGCTTGCTATATGGTGGTGTGCTTCTTTTTTCTCTTGGAATTTCTCTGCTTTCCTGGAATTGCTTCTTTTCGTGCCTTTCACTACAGAATTTTGGTGCTCTGATATCTCACCCTCTCTCTGTATATTTGCTTCTTTTTCTTCTCCTCCGGTATTGCTTTCGTGTCTGTCCATTTTTTCATTGCCTATATCTCTTTTTATAGACACAAATTTGTGCAAGTTGCACTGATGTGAGTTGCTAATTTCCTACTGTTTTCAAGCTACAAGAAGCATGGTAGGAATGGTGCCGAACTGGTGACTTTGCCGAAATGTGGATGGCTGCCTTGCTGCTTGCGTGTTGCCTTTAACAGCATTTATTTCTTCTCTGCTTTTTTTATTTTATTTTTATATTATTCATTTGTAATAATAATTTTTTTTGTATTTTTATATTCTTTAAGTTATTTATATTTTTTTGTGATTGTTTTTAGCATTTCAACATTTTTAGCTATATTTGCTTTATTTTGTAATATTGAAATATTTTAATTGAGCACACAAAAATATAATTCCAAAGACCATTATCCAAAAAAAAATTCATATACAAATTTAGGTGTCAACAACCACATTTCATCGTATTAAGAGAAAAGTTTATTTTACTTTTTTTACTATAAATCATATGTAATTTACTCTCAACTTTAAAATATTATATAAAATTCTCATCAATTATCAAAATATGCACAAAACCCTCAATTCCCAAATGCGGTCCATATATGTACAGCAAACAGCACGTGCATGGCACGTGATGCTCAGTAAGCACTAATCTTCCATTAGTGCTACCTAATCTTTTTAATTGGATTAATTTTTAGAGGAAGAAAAAAACGCAGGAAGGCAAACTTTCAAAACCCAGAAAGTGGCATCCTCCATCAGAAGAGCTTCAAAGCTCCACTCCATCAGTAACAATCTCTTCTCAAATCAACCCACAACAACTCTATTACAAAATCCATAACAGAAAATCCCCAAGAATCCCAAGGAATCCACCAATCATAGAAGCTCACCTCCGCGACAGTTTCGAGTATACCCAGTAGCTCACCTTGGTGGTGACCCCCGCCACGAAGCCATTGTTCGGGGTGACTTGAGCTCGGAGCGAATCGCAATCGAGCACCCACACGATTCGCTGGAAGTCCTCTTCTTCGCTGCTCTCAGCCTTGGTGGAACCCCGCATTGACTCCACCAGCGAGCCGGGATCAGAAGAAAGCCCGAAGGAGTCAAACTCGTAGGGGAGTGATTGAGGCCAGCGAGCTACACCCCGAAACAGCATCTAAGTTACCGTTGACACCATTCTTGTTGTTCTCTCTATCCATGTCTTCAAAGGTGAAGAATTGAGAAGGAAGCCAGATGGTGGCTTTCAGATCTAGTCGCCGGATAACTAAAGAGAGCTGGAGCTCTAAGGATGACAATGAAATGGCTTTGAAAAATTCAAAAAAAAAAAAACAACACCAATAATTTTAACCCAAAACAGTATCTTTCCCAAAACCCACACTCTAGATTCTTGAAATCCAAGTACCTTTCACTGGTTCATGCCAAAATGGAGCACTCCTTGTTTCTAGTTTTGGTAAGATTGAGAAGAACAAAACAGAGAATTTTTTTTTTTTTTTTTAAATTCACCCAAATAATTTTTTTGCTTTTCTCTGGTTTGTTCTTCCAAAATCCCTCAGACCAATAGACCCAAACTCCTCAAATTCCATCGATATCATTTTCTGAGCTCAAGTCGCCGTGAACCAAAGCAAGAAGGTCCCCATTATGAGGCCCTAAATGAGGGCACGCGAGAGACCTGATTATGGGTTCAAATTTTTTTTTTTATTATTATTTCTTTTGTAGTTGCTAATTATCTATTTTAATTTAGGTTTTCTTTATTTTTTGGGGTTAATCCCATGCATGTGCCACACACATGCACTTTGCTGTCAATATATGGATGACATTTGGGAATTAAGGGTTTTGTGCACATTTTTATAGTTGATGATGATTTTGATGTAACATTTCAAAATTTTGAGAGATAAACTGCACATAATCTGTAGTTGAAAGCAGTAAAATAGACTTTGCTCTAATATTAATCAGCAGAATTATTTTCTTATAAAACCTTATATATGTAGTGCAACAGGGAGATTGTTAGAATATTTCATGTGATGTGGACTAGCATAAATTAACTTTTCTTTTATTAAAACCTAGATATAATATTAGTCAAATTAGTGAGTCTCATCTTTAGCCTTAATCTATGATTATTATGTTTCGCTCTATTATGTTGCACTAAGCTGTAAGTGGAGTTTAGTGTATGTGGGCTTTATGTAGGCTATCCAATAATAGGTAGGTTATCACGTTAGGTTTAAACAAGGAGAGGTTCTTACTCTCCTTGCCGATATATGTTGCGTAGCACATGAAAACATACTAGGTCAAGAGGAAAGTTTACTCTCCTGAGCACACACACACACTAAAAAGGCTATTTACTATTGTCAAATTTTAGACAAATCAAACATTCTTGAGTATGTCATCTAATTGATGACATTTACAATTGATGATAATTACTTATACTTTAAAAGGATATTTATACGTTATAATAAAATGATCCAATAGAGAACCAAATAATTCTCAAATTTTATGAAATATTATGAGCAAGATCTACATTATAAGAATTGTCAACTCAATAGTTGGATTGATGAATTTCACGGTCTACAAAAAGGTTATTAAAGTGCATAAGTGTGTTTTGTCTTACACCCTTCTAAGCATATTTTTGTAAATTAATTACATGAAATAGACATTTTTTAAACTATTTATGTAAATAGGGCAGTTTTGATTATTTTAATTTTTTTTATACAAAAGAGAGAATATGCTATTCCTAGATACGTGTATATAAGGAACACACTATAAGAGGTATAGCATGACCCACTTCCCAAAAGGAAACACACTAAACGCTTCCCAACATTAATGTGTCACACTCTAAGAGGTTTAACGTGTTCTAGGAGAACACCATTTATCCCCTAAAGCATGACTCTTTTTTTTCAAACACGCCCCACTTTTTCTTCCTCCCTTCTGTATGAAAAATATTAAAATAATCAAAACTATCCTATTTACGTAAATAATTTACAAAATAACATTATTCATGTCAAATTGTCTCTATATATATATATATATATATATATATCACATATAACAATCGATCTATTTGATTTATAAAGTTGATGTCCTAGGTTTAAATCAAATTTCTCAAATTTTGCCAACTATAAAAATCTAACTTTATAAATTTACATAAAAGAAGAAATTGAGAGAATTATTATAAAGAAACTTAAATAAATGGAATCCTTTGTAGGTTCTAAAGTGATACTTTATTCCACTTTAATCACTAACCAATGGTCATTTGAAGTTCTACATGATCAGTAATCATTCTTTGATCTCAAGTGGTCATCAATGTGTGATGACTAGAGATAGGATGGCCATTGAATATGTTGAACTACAAATGGCCACTAGTCATAAAGTACAATTATATATTATGACTAAAATAAAATAAAGCGTAACTTTAAAACACACCTAAAATTCTTTTTATTTGAATTCGTTAACAATAATTTTCTAAAAGAAATTTTAAACACAGCATATACTACATAGAAGAGATTAAAAAAGTTCTTTGGTAGGCAACGGGCCACAAGCCCAAATAATTAGATAATCAATTACACGGTCCAATTGATAATAAAAAAAAAATCAAAATTAGGGTTTCCCTGTCTTCTAAAGAAGCCCCCTCATTACATATAATCCTAATATCTCGCTTTCTCTTGATTGATCTGCAAGCAAGCACTCAAACGCCGCTATCAAAGTCCATCAAGGTGCTTCTTCTCAAAAATTTAATGTTTCTATGATTCTAACTCGTGTTTTCATATATACAATTAAGTTTTTGTTTCCTCTATTATTTATTTGCAGCAAGAGGTTACCTGAAATCCATCCATGGCGAATACTGCAGTCAATACGGTCACACGCTTGTTGAGGTTGGCAGCCGCAGTTGTAACTTTTACTGCTGCCCTAGTGTTGCGTTCTGCACATCAAACAGCAAACTTTCCTGATTCCTCAATTCATGTAGATTTTAATGACATAACACCCTATTGGTAAGCTACAACAAATTCAAAACTTTTTATTGTTTAGTTTCATCTTTACAAGACTGCTTTGTTTCATTGTATGTGACGTCTTGCTACAGGTGCTTTCTGTTTGCAAATTTTGTGGCTGCTGTCTACAGCTTTTTGGTTGCTATTCTTCCTCATAAGAGCTTGCTTTGGCGATTTGTAGTTGCTACAGATGTGGTACCACTCAAATTCATACCCTCTTTATTACATATTTTTTTTGTTAACTTCCGTTCATGTTGTTTTTAAGAGTAAACACTATCGATAAGAAAACAAAAGGGAAGTATTAAAGTTTTATTTTTAGGTGTCATAACCTGAATTTGGCATTGCTTCTACTTCTAAAGTTATTGTAAAAGTTTGCTTTTACAGTGTGCTTCCGTAAACCGCATAACAGATTGGTGATTATATGGTTATAAGTGCTTTAGCATCAGTTCAATGTTTAATTATAAATGAAAAAGTAAATTAACAAATATCCATGACATATCATCTGGCTTGTGATTTTTTTGGTTACAAAAGAGAAAAAACAAAAAGACTACAACCTAGGAAAAACTACACCTAATAGATTTGCCGAAAGTGTCAAAGAGATATTTGTATATGGGTTCTCATAGATTTCCCACCCTTCATGCCCACTTGCTCCTAATTTAGCCATAAAATCTACTCTTTGGTTTGCCTCCCTTAGGACATAAGATCCGGCTTGTGATTTAGTTCTATTTTCGGTTGAATCCATAAACCTTATGATTATGGTACAAAGTTAAAATAGTTCCCTTAAAATGGATCCAATGTTGAAATAGTTCCCAGAGAAAACATATTTGAGTTGAACATTCTAATTTTGCTAAACAGTAGCAACTTTGAAAGCACTTCTAAGAGGGAAAAGGCATTTTTTTTGTAAAAGAACAAAAAGAAAAAAGATTTAGTGTAAGTTACTAAAGCATCTAAATCTGTTGTTAAACCCTCCTCGCCAGAACACAAAATACCTATTAAAAATGGTACCAAAATCATCCTCCCCGAGCTTTCTAGCTTCACGCATTATGTGATTATAAATAAGTTACTTATACTGATAATCTCTGTCCTGTTTCTATTTCTCATTGCATTGAGTTTTATTTGGTAAACTAGTTGATCATAACAACATGAGAAAACATAATCCTGTATTGTTGAGACCGTTGTTTGATATTTTAGTGCATGATTTCTACTAATTGGTTGATATTGTTGACTAGGTTTTGTTTGTGATAATCAGCTCAAGTTGCTCAGCAGCTTTGGCTGTTGCTTTTATGGAGAATAATGGGAATTTTCATGCACGTTGGTCCCCCATCTGCCTCCTGGTTCCCTCGTACTGCAGGCTTGTATTTGTAGCTATAATTATTGGCTATATTGGAGTCGTACTTTACTTGATTCTGCATCTGTTTTCTATCCAAGCTGCTCTCAATGCTCTTCTAGTTGATTAGTCAACTGTTTATTTCAAGGATTTTGGACATCTGTTAATTAAATTGAACTCTAATTTTTTTTTTTCTTTTAACTTTGTGAAGACTGGAGAATTAAACCGATAATGTCTTTATATAGTAATTATTTACTTTTGATAAATTGCACTTTATATAATTTTTCTTTTGATATTTTTGGTTGCGACTCTAAATTCGAACATAAAACTCATAAGTTTTAAAAATAACATCAATATCACTCTGCTACAAACAGTTTGGTATTACACTTTATATCTACATATTCTTTCTTTCAGTTTATATATAAAGAAACTTAGAGAATTATTATAAAGAAACTTAAATAAATGGAATCCTTTGTAGGTTCTAAAGTGATACTTTATTCCACTTTAATCACTAACCAATGGTCATTTGAAGTTCTACATGATCAGTAATCATTCTTTGATCTCAAGTGGTCATCAATGTGTGATGACTAGAGATAGGATGGCCATTGAATATGTTGAACTACAAATGGCCACTAGTCATAAAGTACAATTATATATTATGACTAAAATAAAATAAAGCGTAACTTTAAAACACACCNCTCCCTTTCCTTTCCCTTCCTTTCCCTCCCTTTCCTCTCCTCTCCTCTCCTCTCCCCTCCAAAAAAACTCTCAAACAGAGCCTAAAGGTTCAATTTGTTTACACTGTGGCCGGGGTTACTTTAAAATAATCATATGGAATAATATATAATTGATTTTGGTGATGGATGGTTTGGTTTTTAGTTTTTCCTATCATTTAGTTAACTGAAATTTCCAAAATATATAGTTATTAATTATTTTTCCTAAATAATATCTACATATAAACCAGAATCAATTCTCTACTTATTGCTTTTAGAGCGTAAACCACTTTATTTACTGCTCCCGCACAACGTAAATCACTTTATTTACTGTTTTATTTTACGTAAATTTCTACTTTGTAAACTATGAATATTATTTTTTGTAAAGTGCCTTAATGTAGCCTCTTTAAAAATTACTTTTTTCTTACAAATTATTTTCTCTCTCTAATTTTCAGAGAAAGTAATCTAAACACACATTATTGATCAATTTCACATTCTCCTAATCAAGGTTATCAAACTTGAGAGTCTAAGTAAACTTGTTTTGACTAGGTAAAATTTATTGGATCGTAAACTCAAATCATAAAATCGTAAGAATTCACCAAAATTAACATATAATAAATAAAATATTATATACATGCATTCTCCTATACAGAATTTCATAAAATACATAGAAGTCTAAGTAAAAAATAGTTATATTCTTTGCATTTCCATCTTAATTTCACATGCTTATATATAATTTGCAAATTAACTTCATTACCAGTGGTCCAAAACACCAAACTCAATTGAGAGCCTTCAAGTGAATGAAATCCAAAATTCAATTGAAACCAAACCAGAGGTTCAGAACAGAACCAATCGAAGCTCAGATACTTTCCTCTTTTAAGCCTTAAGTTGAGAAGTTTCAACTTTCAAACTTCCCACAACTGCGATTCCTCCCTTAGTGGTAGTGTCCAAGTCAATGTTGATTCCCAAATGAAATCTGAACAAAACGCTGCGTTTTTCTTTCAGAATGGGGCTGGCTTAGTGTTTGTGCTGAAGAGCAACAAAGACCAATGTCCCAACCCAGCTGAAAATAGAAAATGGCCCAAACCCCTGATGTTTGTGAAATTATGATTTTGCCCCTTTTTATGCGATTTTACGATTCCTCCTCGAGTTCGTTGCCATTTTACCATTGATAACACGATTTTGACAACCATGCTCCTAATACCAGTAACTAAAAAGTTTAACTTTATCTATCTATAAAAAAAATAACTTTAGGAAAGTTTTAATTTGAGATAGAACACTTATAATATATTGTTAAAATATGAATCGATAATAGCAAATAGTATAATTTAGATATAAGTTTTTATTGACAAATACAACTTACATACAAAACATCATGTAAATATATGTTTTTATTAGATAACTTATCAATTCTAAGCTTTATTAAGTGAGAATATTGAAAGAATATAACCATATGAGAGATCATCGAAACCAATTATACTATGTGTATTGTGTGAAGTTAAATTACCTTCTATAAATTTATCTTACGTTAAAACTAGATCAATACAAAGTTGTCTCAGTATTAAGTGCCACATGGCACTCTTTTTGCCTTTCTTTCACTTTTTTTTTCCCCTTATTTGTTAGTGGTCAAATCTCATGGCACATTAGGCTACTAAGTGTGGTCATGTAGTGATAAATTTAGCTAATTTTCAAGAGTTAAAGGATGTGAACCTCCATGCTATATATAACCCAAAAAAATCATTGTTAGGAAATTGGGGTAAGCAAAACTCACAGCTTAAGATTTGTAGGAGGTAATAATGAAGAAAAATAATTCAAAAAAATTATAAAGATTTCACTAACTCATCAAAAGAAATTACAAATCTCTCTCTCTGATGAAGAGAAAACTAGAAATAAACTGAAAGAAGAAATTCATCTGAAAATGGAATGACTAACAAAGTGAATATGAGCCCCTTTTATAGGACTATAAGACCTAAACAAGTGGTCTTCATATACATACTAATTTAGGTGTCCTAAGTTTAAGGTTATAATTTAATGCTAAATTAAAACCATTAATTTAATAGGTTAAAAGATGGCTTGGCTAGACGTGCAGTTCTCAACATTGCCCTTGTCCTCTCCAACAAGGTTCGGTTCATCTGCTCTGCTACACCATTTTGTTGAGGAGTGTGTGCCATTGTGTAATGCCTTTTTGTTGACAGAATGAATCAAACTCGTCACTTGTGTATTCTCCTCCATTATCAGTCCTCAAACACTTGATCTTCTTTTCGGATTCAAGTTCAACTAGCACTTTAAAGACTTTGAATTGCAAACACATCTGAGTTTCTCTTGATAGGATACACCTGTTGGACAAATTGAGTAAGTTTGCAAAAACAAAAGTTCTACATTGCTTAAAAGAGAGAAAATATTTGGTTATTTCACATGCATTTTATTTATTTTGAATTAAAATAACTGTCCAAAATACAGTTATTGATTCTTTTCAAAAGGTTGTGTCTGTTTAAATTAAATTTAACAGAAATATCTTTTTATGCACACACAATGATGTCTATTTGCAAAGGCATATCTTTCTATACAGACATAATGATTCAATTCATTTATTATAAATAAGTGATGATCCATAGTGATTCAATAACTAATATTCTCTCTACATATTTTCTAAAATCATTCAAAAGAGTTTTTTAAGAGAGAACAATATAAATTGTTGAATATTATTTTCTAGGTACTTAGATAAATCCTAGAGGTATGTTTACCATAACCCTGCAGCAACTAGTGGGGGCAAATAACGTCTTAAGAATAGTGTCTTATACACGTTTTGAGCATATAGATTTTTTGTCTCTGTTTTCTACCCTCATATTGTTTTTCAACACAACATCTCTTGGAGAAATCATCAATAAAATATACAAAATATTTTGCTCCTCCTAAGGATGAAAGTGGTGCTTGCCAAATATAAGAGTTTATCAAATCTAGAATGTCTTCGCTTCGAGAACTGGATCTGCTGAAAGAGGTGAATATGTATCATTTAGACATACACATAATGCAAGAGACTCACGTCTTATACGCTAAAATAGGAAATGTCTTGAGCAACCAACTCATTCGAGTTTGCTATCCCTCTTGTGTCATTTTTTTTCTCCTCCCTTTTCACAAACCTTTCTTGGCATGCACAAGTAAGGTGGAAAAGTTGATCGACACAGATCCAAATTAGAACAACAAGTAAGAAAGTGATGATTGACTTCCATGGCGCACAACCCAGCAGCATGGGCTCTTTCTTGGACTTCAATTGTCTCTACCATGGGAAGTTACACGATAGAGTTAACAGTTAAAAAGGCTTATTTTTCAAGTTGCAATACTAATACTATACTCAATAACACGTAAACAATGGAGTTAACATTTAAATAGCAGAAACACCAAAATATAAAGCTTATTTTTAGCTGCATTTACTATTTTAACATTTGAATCCTATGATTAAGCACAAGAATTAATCTATACCATATCAAACCCTGGTAATTCTCATTTGTATTTGACCATATAGATAGAAAAACTAAAAAGCCTGGATAACTCTCTCATTTGACGCGCTCTAGTGTTATTTGCTCCTGTTCCCTCCTTTGGTGTGGTAGATGAAAGCCATGTGTATTGTAAGAAATCAAAACAAGAAATTCTACTGTATACACATTGTTCTTGTACCCACAGGTTAATATCCCTCATTTCTATTCAAAATGGCTACTTCAGCTATTGTCAATGTGTCAATTTTTTTTTTTTTTAAAAAAAAGACNTTTTTTTTAAAAAAAAAGACATAGCAAAGAACAATCAACTTATTTTGATGCCAATAATGTCAAAGTATATTGGTTGTTTTTTTTACCAATCCAATTCATTTGGTATAATTGGCATGTAGCAAAAGTTGAGGCCCTATCAAATGCATAGTACAGCTCGTTCTTTATATATGAAATGCCCTAACAAAAAAAAAAAAAATTTAAAGCCTCATTCAAACTAACATGCAAACTCAAATCGAAAACACAATCATAATTTTTCCAAGTATATTTAATATACTTTTGCCTTACAGCTTGTGTATGAAAAATCATTGAAGCTAGGTGTACTTGTATTCACATACGCTTTCTCTTAGTTTTCAATATTATGTAATTTGAACTTCAATTCAATCATCTTTTGCTTGTTCAGAATTTTATTTTATTTTTGGCCAATGTTCAGAATTTTCTTGATTGCAGAACTATATGATATATCTCCTTCTGTGCTGTACTTATTTATATATGGTGTATGGAATTATAAGGAGTCAAAATTATATTGCACGTACAGTCAGACTAAGCCTCTCTTCCTTACCCAAGGGAAATTATTAATTTCCACTTGAAAGCGAGGCCCAATTTTAAATGTTGAATACACAAGCACATATATATAGTATAATTAATCAAGGATCTCTTAAAAGATTAAGATTCTAAGCTTAAATCTCTATTTCCCATATCTCCAAAAATCTAGTTCTATATATCTATACAAAAAAAAAATTAAATTCTATGATCAATGGTAGAAATAAGATTAGGGAGAGAGGTGAATTAATGTTTATATAGATGCATGATGACATGATATATGGAAATACTTATTTATACTATCCCTTGCATCCCTCCATCCTAGAATTTTAATGTACCACACCTAAAAAGTACTAGAGTTTGAAAATCATAAGACACATTTTTGTTTGAGTGATATTTACTTACACTGGGTGTAAGATTTGAATATTTACATTTTTTAATAACTTATTTTAGAAAATGAATTTTATTAATCCAACTATTGAGTCTTCTGATATTGTGGTATTAATCATACATGTTAAATTTTATGTAAATAAAAAATTCTTAAGTACTTGATCTAATTAATAACATTTATTTATATTTTAAAATCTTATTATCCATTAAAATAAGATAATCTAATTGAGTACTAATTAATTCTCAAATTTTATAAAATTTTATGAGTATGATCTATACTATAAGAACTGTCAATTCAACGGTCGGTTCTATAAAATTTTGTTTCTAAAATAAGTTATTCAAATGTGTAATTATGACAAGTCTTTTATTAAGTGTAAATGGATTCCCACTCTATTTATTTACTAAAAAAGTTAGAGATGGATTTTTCTGTTTTACATGAAAATGTAATGTGCCAGGGGAAGGGGAGGAGAATACGCGATGTGAATAAAACCCATGAAACCAAACTCTCTAATTCCTACTATTAGAGGTAAAATTTTAATATAAGAAATTCTTACACCATTCATTTCTACACAAGCTAAAGTGCACTGTCTAGATTTGACAGGGGGAAAAAAAATTAAGAGGGACAAAGCATAATGTTGGTTAAATTTGAAAGGTACAATAGTGCAAGTGTAAGAATGGTGATTGGTGTCACGACTTTGTAATATATTAATTGAGTTATTATTTGATAAATGAGCAGTGAAAAGTAAAATATTTACATAAGCAGCTGAAATTTCATGATTGTATATATAACAAGCCAAATTTAAGACATCAATATTCTTAACCTAACCTATTTATGTATATCAATTTAAGATGTTTTTATATTCTAAAATGTATTTTTCATAATAAATCATAGAAACATAAAATGAACGGTCATAATTGATTCTAAATGTTGATTCTAATTTGATCATATTTTGTTGTGTTTTGTTGAAGTTAATCATAAATAAACTATCTAATACTACCTATATCATCACATTAAGATAGTTTTTATGAAGTATTTATTACAAAACAAAATGTATAAATCAAGCTACTTGTATAAATTTTAAACTCTGCTGCCGATGTACAAGAAAATTCCTATATTAATTATAGAAAAGATATATGAACTTACAATTTGTTCAAATTATAATGGATGTTAAAACAGACCATACAAATGAAGGCATTAAATGGCCACAGACATGAATATCGTGAGGATAAGGGAGGGAAAACTAATGTTGTCTCACCTATTATTCGTGAGTAATGGGACTCATGTATTATTTTTCCCTTCATCTATAATTTGCATGACTGGAATCACCTAATTCTTTTGAACAAGAATTTCACACTAAAATGTATTCAAAGATTTTGTAAAAGGAACTTTTTAAAACTCCATAACACATAAGAATACAAATTTCTGAAACTCGTTAAATTTTGAGATATTGGAGGATTCTAAGATAGAACTTTTATTTTACACACTGGATGTTTGTACAAATATTCATAGCTTCCTCTCATTGCAAATGAAGTTCGTTCAACAACCATCTAAACTAAATAACATGATAAGTGCAAGAAATTGCCACCACATAATTGAATTCAGAAGTTGAAAGTGTGACGATGGAATCTTGAATTTAAGGGAAAAAGATATTGAATGCTGTTGATGTTAATCTAGATTAAATGTTGATTAGGGATTGAGTTAGATTATGATTTTATCTTTGTTATGATAAATAGTTTATCATTATCAAGAGTAGTTTATCATTAGGATTGAGTTTATCTCTCCTAGTTTATCTTATCTTTTAGTCAACTTTTATCTTTATCATTAAGATTTTTATTCTTATCATGATTGTAATCCTACTAGTATAAATAAGTGGGTTGTGAATTATTATTCACTCATTCAGAAATACAGCAGTATTTATTCGGTAAAATTTTCTCTCTTCCTCATTGTTCTACTTTCACTATTTATATAGTCTTATAGTGGTTTACTCCACAAAAGTGGCATCAGAGCTATACCATGGCAACACTCAATGGTTCTTTTCAACCAAATTGTCCCGTATTATTAGATGGGAAAAATTATGATCAGTGGAGTATTCTGATGAAGGTGTTGTTTGGCTACTAGGAGATCTTGGAGGTGGTGGAAAACAGTGTTGCTGAGTTAGCAACCAATCCAACCGAAGCCCAACGCCAAACTCATTGTGAAAATAAGAAGAAGGACCAAGAGGCGTTATTCTTCATCCACCAAGGCGTGTTTGTTGCTGTGTTTGAGATGATTCGAGGTGCAACCACTAGGAAGGAGGCATGTGACATACTTGAACATTCCTGCAGAGGAGGTGAAAAGGTGAAATGGGTAAGACTTCAAATTTTACGCTGTCAATTTGAACTCTTACAAATGGAGAATAATAAAGTGGTTGATGACTATATCTCTCGAGTCCTTGTTTTGGTGAATCAAATAAAGACTAATGGAGAAAAGTTAGAAGAGAAGAACATTGTTGACAAAATCGTACAAACTTTGATAATGCATTTCCAAAGCATTGTTACCGTCACCACAAGAAAAATATTTTTTAGTCATGAAATTTTCTCACGGACTAAAATTTCGTGAAAAAGTCTCGACATTTATCATGGATTTTCTCACGGAATATGACTATTGAGATTTTCTCATGGAATTTCTCACGGACAAGACTATCTGTGAGAAAATTTCGTAAGAAAGTCCGTGAGAAATCGTGTTCCAACTGTTGCCATTAATGTGTTCGCTATTCTCATGAAAAGGGTCCGTGAGAAATATTGAATTTTCTCACAGGTTTTCTCATGGACAACTAAATCCGTGAGTAAGTCCGTGAGAAACTTCAATGTACCGTTTCACTTAAAATCTAAAATTTTTTAGGGTTTTTCTCACGGAAAAAATCCATGAGAAAGTTCGTGAGAAAACCTATTTTTCTTCTTCCTCATGAACCGATCGCTACCATTTACCATTTTCAAAGGTTTCAAGCTTTTTTTTCTCTCTTATCTCTTCCCTCTTGGCCTGAGGCATTTTTGCACCATTCTTGGCGGCGATTGGTGGGTTTTCCCGCGGTTCACCTCCAGATTCGGCCTATCGGTTCAATTTCTCCATTTGTAGCTCATTGAGGTACGTATTTAAATATGCTTTATCAAATTGTCACATGGTTAACTTGGGTATATGAATGTCTAGTAGAACTTGAGTTGGAATGAATCTAGATAGCCTCCTGATTCTTCGTCAGGCAACCTTAATTGCTGCTGTAACTTTTGCAAGTTGAAATGATACATGTGAAATTCTATTATATTTACAAGCATTTGATTCTCTGTGGAGTTTCTGATTGAAGAGCTGATGATTGTGCTGTAATTCATGTTCTCTTATTGACATCCAACTTCTAAGGTTTTTATGCAAATATATAACCCCATGTAATTCTGTTAGTTTTATATGGTGAGTAAATTATAGCAAGTCTGAGCATGTAAGTTTCCATGGATTGTGGGTTTTGATATGAGAATGGGAGAGAATCATACTATCATTGTTGAATGTTGGTTCCTTTGCTTGACAAAGTGGTATTGGAATAGACCTTGTTATTTTTTGGACCATAGATAATATTTAGGAAGATTTATATTGATCATAATAGACTTTTGGTACAAATTTGTATGCTGGTATGTGTAGATATTGTTTCTCTCTATCTACTTCCTGCTCTTTTTGTTTTTCTTCTTTGGTAACTTCCCTATGCTAAAATTTGGAATTCTTGTAAAAATCTTGTGATTATGTGTATTTGTGTGAAATTTTGAATTTCTGAAATGTTCAAGTTTTATGGGAGACTGCCGCTTTTATTGTTTTAACATTTTTATTGGTTTTATTTAAATTGTATGACAAAAAAATATTTGGAAGTTTGAGATATCTCTCTTGCACTAGGCTAGACATAGCATATGGAGTTGGTTTGATTAGCAGGTAGATGGAGGCACCTAGAGAGTCTCACTTGCAAGCTACAAAAAGAATCCTGCACTACTTGAAAGGTACCTCTGATCATGGTTTGTTTTATTCCTCCAATAAAAACTATGATCTTGTAGGGAATTCTGATAGTGATTGGGGAGGTGACCAAGATCATCGAAAGAGCACATCTAGATATGTTTTTCTGTATGGCTCAACAGCTTTCTCATGGTCTTTGAAAAAGCAATCCATTGTTGCTTTGTTAACATGTGAAGCTAAATATGTAGCAGCATCCTGTAGTGCATGTCAAGCAATTTGGTTGAAGAATATGTCAAGCCAAATTCATGTTTCAGTTGAAGGGCCTATGAAAATCTTTGTGGATAATTCTTCTGCAATTGATTTATCAAAGAATCTAGTTATTCATGGAAGAAGCAAGCACATTGACACCAGGTTTCATTCTCTGACAGATCAAGTTAAGAGTAATTTCATTGAGCTGATCTACTGCAAGTTATAGAATCAAGTTGCAGACATTTTCACAAGGCCCTTGAAGTTTGAAGCGTTTTTGAAGCTGAAGAATATCCTAGGCATGGCAGTCCTCACAAAATCTAGATTAAGGGAGGATGTTGATGTTAATCCAGGTTAGATGTTGATTAGAAATTGAGTTAGGTTAGGATTTTATCTTTGTTATGATAAATAGTTTATCATTAGGATTGAGTTTATCTCTCCTAATTTATCTTATCTTTTAGTCAAGTTTTATCTTTATCATTAAGAGTTTTATTCTTATCTTGATTGTAATCCTACTAGTATAAATAGGTGGGTTGTGAATCATTATTCACTCATTCAAAAATACAACAATATTCATTCAGTAAAGTTTTCTCTCTTCCTCATTGTTCTACTTTCATTATTTCTCTAGTCTTATAGTGGTTTGCTCTGACAATGCAACAGTATTTTCTTGCAATGCAAACGGACGGTTAATTTTGCTAACAATGAGTATGACTTCTGTTGATCCTCCTCGGAGGGTTATTTCTTGGTTTTCTTCGATCTATATTGTGATTTTATTTGGTTCTTGAGAAATCCCTTAGCTGATTTATTCTGTGAGAAAATTTGTTTCATTACTTCTGTTGAAGAAAATTATTTATAAATATAAGTTGACTTTATCTGATTAAACTTTTTAAACTGGTTGTGAACAGGTTGATGAGTTGGACCTGTGGCATATGTCAATATATACATAGACAAATTTGCTCTGTTTCTCTGATTTTCATTTCACTTTAAGAACTTACACAGTATTAAAGATATCAATAGGAGTTGAAAGGAAATGGAGGGAGAAGCTTAGCTAAGTAGGGGAAATGGATGGAAAATATTTTTTTTTTCTACATAAAAGGAAATAAAATGCGTTGCTGACAAAGGCAACGATTAGTTTAAGTTGATATTTCCTTACTGGCTAAAATCTATGATTACTTGTCTTGCACATAAACATAATCACCAATTAATATCATATCGAAGTCTACACTGGTTCTGAAAAATAACTGAAGTACGCAATGCAAAGGCTGTTTCAAAAGAACACAAATATCACCAAATGAGCTATGATTAAGTGATACTGAAGTCATTTCTAGGGTTTGTGGGCTTCATGTTCAACTCTAGAATCGTAGCCAAAATACTCAAAAAAAGAACACAAATATCTCATTGTCTCATGAATCTGTCATCATCATCATCTTTTCTTAAAACCATACTTTTTACGTTCATAGAACAAATCAGTTTTGGCACTCCCTAAATTAACAATTTTAGGGCAGCCATCCCTATCTTTCTCTTGCTGTGTACACTCCTTGCAGTAGTAGGCATCAGATATTCCTACTCCTCCACATATCACACACCGACCCTGAAACGATCCATAGTTGCATTCATCACAGACTCGGACAAGCGTACAAGGACGGACATAGGAGTCGCAGATCACACACTTGCCATCACATTTCTCACAAAGTCGTCCAATGGCGATTCCCGGCTGCTTCCGGCACATAATCAAATCAGGATGATGCTTGGCCATATTTCAACAACCTTCTAGAGGCTAAATATATGACCTGCAAGTGCATTCAGTAACAGAGTTGAAATTAATGTTAACTGAATCAGTAAAATGCCATATTTCTAGAAAATAAAGCGTTTAATTGGGCATGGTACAATAAAACATCAAATGCAGTGCACTACATATGAATTTTTGCCTCAAACAGAGTATCTTCAACAAGATAAATAAAACTCATGATAAAAAATGGAATCTGGTGATGGTCAATGGTTGAACATCGTAGATAAGCACCCTAGAGAAAACAAGACTACAATAATCCACACAATGGATTGTCAAATAGTCTTCACCATTATTATTCAACAGTACATTTTAAAGGGCCAAACACATAAACAAGTTAAAAGGATTCTCACAAGTTCATACCAAAATAAATTCAATGACAAGGGTTACTCCCAAAACACTATGGAATACACATAGATAGAAGGGAATTGTCCTAATCAGCCGCAACAAGAGATAAAATCAGTGCCTAATTAATTAAGGCTTTCACAAATCGAAAGCAAGAGAGTTATTTAGTTAATAGTTCCATGAATAAGATATTCGACCAAGACATGAAAATGCAGCCAGCAAACCTTCAAAAGTCCTACCACAAACCCAAACCAGAACCTTGAGCATTAATTCAATGCTCTAATTAACAAATCACACGGACAAAGACAGAACAACAAACTATATCCACCCAAGATATAAATAAAAATTAGAAAAAGAAAGGAAATAGTGTTTGCAAGACTTTTTTCTTGGCCATCAGTGTTTCCAAGACTAACACACATCAACTATGCATATGAGAAATCATCGAGACCACGCAGCCATTCACAGAATCAGGAAATCAAAATTCATCAGCACAAAATCCATTCCAAAATTGTCCAATCACAGCCAAAACCAAAAGATACAGAACACTTGATTCATACTTCGTCATCAAAGACCACAACTGAACAAAATAGTCCTTTTACAATAAATTAGCACCTAATTCAGTTTATGAATCAATCAGACATAAAATGCAGAAACAGCGTGATTGGAACCTCTCTAACTCAGAAAAGAAAATATTTGAGCCAGCCCTCACACAGAGCTCAGCACTCTGAGGGGGAATTCAGTTTACAAAATGTAAAATTCCCATAATAAGTCACTTTTCCAGGTATCAAACTCTTAGAAAATTGAAAAACTTCATTTTCTTCATCATTCCAACCATAAAAATTTGAGATTTCCAAATTAGAATTCCCAGTTCAGGATTCTCATACATCAAACGGCGCCAAAAACACCCCATGTGTTACTATTCCCAAAATCTCAAATTTTTGCTTAGTCCCAAGTAACCCAAATGTTTCAAAGGAAATCCCAGAATCTCAAATCGGCTTATCAATTGAATATAATCAGAGAGACACCAAAGCCCATAGTAAATCACAATACCCAAAAGATTTCGAACTATGTCAGCAAATCCTCAGTATAATAATCAAACTATGGTTAATGGTTTTGAGGCATACCCAGTAGAAGGTGGAGCACGCTGCAGTTGAAGAGTAACAGCAATCTGAGAAATAACAGGGTAGATTGCCTGTGAATGCTTGCTTCGGGTGAGCTCTGTCACCGTCGTCGAGCAAGCTTCAAGCTGCCGACTGCTGTCAACTGGTGAAATTGGATATGTGCGATGTCGAGTTAATTCTAGAGCTGTCGGTCCCTTTTTTACCCGATCCAATTTGGGGCGGATCAGACGATTTCCAAACGGGCCAGAAAATTACCAGCAGGCCTGATTATGCGGGTTACGGGCTAAACAAGCCAGTTTGCTGGCCTTATTGTTTTTTTAATTATATTATTATTTGAAATAGAACTAAAAATTAAGAATGTTGAGGCTTTTTTTTTTTAGTAATTTTAATTATTTAAATTAAATTATTAATGGACCTAATTAAAAAAATATAAAGATGCATAAAAAGATAAATAAAAATAAAACAAATCATCAAAGAAGCATGAAAGTGTAAAATAAAATAAAAAATGGATAAGTAATTAAATAAATTCAAATAATAGTGTATATTTGAAAAACCTAAATTTGATATGATCTAGCCTAAAACAAATAAAAAAAGATAAATGGGCCAATAGGCCCGAACCTAAATGGCCACGAGTCAATTTGAGTCGAGTTAAATTGGTTTGTTTTTATTTTAATTGATACTTTTCTAACTCTGCCCTCATTTAGAATGGGCTAAAATGGACTCGGCCATCAAGCCTAGCCCATTTTGACAGTTATAGTCAAGTAAAATCAGTGACCCAGTGATGCTTGTAACTTGTAGCCTAAGACCCTCATCTGCAATGAGTAAAAGCATTTGTTGATTGGGAAATTTCCATTCTTGTTATCAAATTACTTGCAGAATGTATAACTTCAATTAGCAAGTCATGCACATATTACATTTTCTAACTTTCTTCAGTTTGTTTGCATGGTTGTTCTAATTTTTTTTAGAATTTGGCTACGATTCCAAATTCACACATAGAACATGAACATGTAAATCTTAAAGATGATCTTATTACCGCTTGATCACTGGGTATTTAATTCTAAATCATTTTCAATACCGCTCAACCATTGGACATTTGGTTCTAAATTTTAACTTCTAAGATTTAACAAATGCCTCCAAATTCTACCAGAAAATGGTAAGCTATGTTGTCCAAGACAGGGACATAGACATGCATTGGTAGATTGCAGAATGCATTAAGCATTGTCAAGCTACCCAACTCTTGTCAAAAGACAGTGTAACTGTGCTGCTTGGTTAGTTTCAATTTGTACATTATTCCCATCTCTAGGCTAATATCGGCTAAAAATTTAGAATAATTAAATAGACACTAACTCTTCTCTATAACATTTCATAAAAGCACAATTTGAGTTCAGATGATCTTACAAAATTTTATTCTATCATACTAAAATTTTCTTACAAGGTACAATTGATATGCTCAATATCATGTAAAATTATACAAATCGTTTCATTTGAATTTAGATAACTCTACTTAAACTTTTTACTTTGCACATATATTCAGAATTTAACTTGATTCGCTTAAATTTTTTTGTTATATTACTAATTTTCTACAACTATATATATCCTACATTAGGTGAGGAAACCATTGTTACATTACCCAAAATTGGACCCTACAGCCATAAAGAATAAGGACAATACAAGACTTTGACTCCGCTCATCTTGGTTAGTGTCTTTAATATTGTCATACATAAGGACCATAACAGTCAAGAAAATTATAAGGGAAAAAAAAGAGAGGAAATAATTGAGTGAATTTCCTAAACTACCCTTAGATGAAAGAAAGATTTTCATTGTTTCAGTTCAATTGCTTGGACATTTATGGCAATATGTGTCTGATGTTGATTTTAATCCCACTTTGATAAGTAACTTAGCTGGACATGACATGTGACTGGAATCCAAAGTCCAAAATGAATAAAGTTTCCTCCCATCATTACATGTGACTGGACATGACATGTGAAATGTGATTGGGCATTGCACATATACATGTAATTACTCATTACTCATTACTAACCCAACAATGGACATCAAATCCTCTGCCCTTCAGTTGCTTCTCCTCCTTAGAGTTTCTTCACTTCTGCTCATATGTCACTCAACTTCCCCAGAGGAGCTGAAGTTATGTCTCTTTGTCAAACACATTTTTTAAAATTTTCTTGATTTTTCAATTCCCTTGAATCGTAACATTGTAGGTTTAATTTTTTAGCCGACAAGAATTTTTTTTTTCTTAGTTTCTGCTAATAATGTCTTGAATTAATGCAGACTTACATTGTCTACATGGGCAGTGGCAAGACAGATGAAGCTTCAGCATTGTCCCTTTACACAAGCATGCTACAAGAAGTTGTTGATAGGTAATAATATTCTATCAATACCAGAAACTCCCTAAGGTTTACTTAAATTTCTAGCTGATATGAATATGCCAGTTCCAATAAGCAGGGATTAATAACCTGAGAGCAGGTTGATTCCATTAAATCTGCAAGATATTATGTTGGTAAACTAAGGGGGTCAATTATATATTGATTTTTTATCATTTTTATTGAATTCTCATATGAATTATTTTTAGAGATCTTACTTGGTTATTTTAGGTAGTTTTATGATGGTTTTTGTTAGAATTGAAATCCTATCAGGTTTGTTTAGGGCTATTCTAAAGACATTTTACCTGCTAGGCAAGTTTTGTCATGCATATAGACAAGCCTATACCCTATGTAAACTGAAAAGGCTTATTTCCAGGCATCTTTGGAGCACTCTCAACACCTTTTTGATCATACCTACCCATTCTTCATAAAACTTCAAGGCTGCAAATAAGTTTAGAGCACCTTAAGGTTGAAAGTTCTTTTGTGTGTTCAATTATAGCACTGATAGAGTTAAATTTTTCTATAGTAAGCTTCTCAAAATGTTTGCACAATTCTTTCATCCCTAAGGTATTCTACATGAATCATCATCCGATTTATGCAATCAAGAAATATCGTAGAGTACTCTTCATAGTTTCATTCTCCTTAATTTTAATGTTCTCAAATTCTCTTCAAAAAAGCTTCAAGCTCTTCCTCTGAGCCTGTGAAAAATTTGCTGCTGGGTTTTTTTTCTACATAGCCATTTTCTATCTAGGGTTAGTTTTACATTTTAAATTGTCTGCCAAAACAATTATTTTTTATTCTTCTATCCTGCCGCCTGAGAGTGAAGCTTCACCTAACATAGTGGCCTGTGGTAGAGATGTGTGAAAAGGAATCCATCATAAAGTCATTCTCAATTATTTGAAGAAATTTATTATTTTGATTGTGACTTCTTTGAATCAGCATTTATCAATTGGTTGGTAGATCTTGAGTATTATGTTGAGTTCAAAGATATTTCAAAGATTGATTGAGTGAATTAAACTTGCTTCTTACAAATATCAATGATGCTTAAGGTATGAAAGAATTTCTTCATGGTCCAGAGATGCAAGTTACTAGGTTTGGAAGTTTTTCTCTAGATGAAGTGGAGTGAAAGATTAATGCTAAAGTTATATTAAGACTTGATGTAGTGATTTATATTTGAATTTTGAAGATTTCAAGTTTAAAGAAGGAATGCATAGGTTGCTTCCTTTTATCTGCAACTTTATAGAAAAAGATGAAGAAGAAGAAGAATAGTTTACCAAAATCAAAGCTTCCAAACATCAAATATCAACTTAGTGCATGTAAATGGAGTAGGCTTAGGTTGATCACCACCAAAAAACTTAGTGAATTTCTTTAGGGAGTTGTTATTTTCACACCCTAATTTGCTGATGCCACACTCTTTTTAAT
>QAOA01006880.1:6031-54450 GCA_003255065.1 Cercis canadensis
CCCCCCCCCCCCCCCCCCCCCCGCGGGGCCAAATGTCTCGATTTGTTGCGGACTGTTGAGATTCTACCTTAATGCCACGTATCACTCCTAGGTAGGGTAAGGGGCTTACCTAATCATTTGTAGCCATGATGTAGCGTATGGTTCCAAGAAAATGAACAGCTGTGGAGGCGACGTTCTCACTTCCCGAGTGATATTACGGCTGTATCTGGGCCGTTAGATGTAGTCAACCCTAACCGTCGGATGTGTTTTATTCAATAGTATATATATGAGGATCATTTTTACCTCTGCACTCTTTTACCAAATTTGTTTGAGTTTAAAACCGAAGTCGAAGCAAGTTCAAGCAGGCAAGGAATACTACTGTATTTAGCGATGACGACTTCCTTACCATTCGTGGGTTTTTCATAAGGAATAGGTAGACCATCCTTTCTTTGCTGGGATATTCCTAAAAACATGAGTTCCACTGATATGGGTTCGGGTTCGTCTTCTTCTTCTTCTGGGTTGTCCCGTGGGGAAATGGTAGAGGTCCTTTTATTTGTACACTCGAAGATTAGGTCAATTAGGTCCTGTGTCGGTTCTGACTATGTGAGGAGTTTGTGGGAGTGCCATGATAGAATAAACACCAATTACCATGATTTCGACCTAAAGGCATGCCCTAAGCGGTCTCCAGTGTGCGAAAATTGTCTTAATAATCGATTTTTTTACATTTAATATCGTTTTCTTAGACCGAGCTGGGGCTGAGCTTCCCCTTACGGAGTTCGAACTGGAATTTTTCCGTAAGGTGAATGCGGCCCCGACTCAACTTCATACTAATGGGTGGGGTTTTCTTCGGGCCTTCCAAGCTATATGTAATTTATTGGGCGTTGACGCCCAAGTAGATGTATTTTTTCATTTTTTCTCACTAAAAGATATAAAAGAATCCGACCAAGAATATGTATATATTGCTAGCCGTCCTCGACTATGCCTGATGAAACTAGTTGACGATTCGGCAAAGGGGTGGAAGGATTAATTTTTCGGTGTCACAATACCGACCTGGGATGGGGTGCCCAAGCCGGATAAAGATTTTTTTCTTTACGAAGATGGGAGCCCCCGATTCCCGTTACAGTGGAATCAGTATATTAACAAACAACAAGCTCGGGTGTTAGGGGAGTATGATCGAGAGGCTCATCGGATAATAGGGATTATCTCTGAGTTGGCTTGCGAGAAGTCCAATCTCGTCAATTTGAGGGCGAGGGATCTAATCGGTCGGTACTAACAAATGTATATATTTGCATAGTAGTTTTTTTGATGATGATATGATTGACCGAGCTTGCTTTTGTATGTTTTTGCAGAGGAAAAATTAACCAAAGCAAAGATGGTAAGGATATCAAAGCTGGCCAAACACATGAAGGGAGGACCAACAGCCCCAGTGATTGAACCGAGCCAAAGTGAAAAGCAACAGAAGTCGCTAATTGCTGCAGTACCAGTAACAACCATTGTTGCTGCCGACGCCAAGGCGGCTGTGGGCGAGGTCGGCCCTAATGCCAATGTGGAAGTTAGTGCACACAAAGCTTAGGGTAAGCGGGTGTAAGAGTTTGGATCTTCGGCCGATCCGTAGGGAAAATATCATTCTAAAAAGCATAAATCGACCCATCGGGATCATGCCAAACAAGACGGGTCTTCATCACACCGGTCATCCAGAGGGAAAACAACCGAGGTCAGGGATCTCGAACTTTTTTCTACTGATTTGGTGACCGGAGATCCCGACCATGCGAATGTCTCATTTTGGAACACCCGTTTCCCGTTCCAGGAAAGGGTGGACTCCATTCTGACCAAGGTGGATCATGACAAACTAACGAAGGTTCCGGAGAGTGTGCTGCTAACCTATATGCTTTCTATGACGATCAAGCAGCTGGCGGTGATCCGGGACCTTCAAAGGAGGGGGGCGTCTGAGACAGTTAAGAAAGCCAAGGATGAAGAGGCAGTGGCCCGAGCCGAGAAGGAGTCGGCCTTGTTAGCGTTGCAAGAAGATAAGGCGGAGGCCCAATAGCTCCGACTCGAAAAAGAGTCAGTGCAAAAGACTCTAGAGAGGGCCCAAGCGGACAATGACAAGCTGAAGGCAGATGCTCAAGAGCTGGAAATACGCCACGAGGCCGGCACTCAAGCAATTCAGGAGGCCTATATTCGAGCATGTAAGGCTCGTGATGCTTTAAAAGAGGTTCGGGCACAGATGTGCCGGAGGGTGGAAAGGGCTCGTCAATCGAAGTCCAGAATGAAGAAGAAGGTCGATGATAAGATAGAGAAGAACTATGCCCTGGCATTTCAACATGGTTTTAATAATGCAACTGATCAAGCCAAATTACAATATCCCGGTCTTCAATCTGAGTTGATGGACTGTACCAAATTTGTGCGAGAAGGTCGGCTGGTAGCCGATGAGGAATACGAGACCCCCGATGGTGCGGAAGAAGATGCTGAACTTCGAGTGTCAGACTCGGTAGGTGATTACGACTCGGGTACTGAGGAGGAATATTATGGTTCTCCCAGTAATCGGGAACTCCCTCCTCCTTTGTAAAGAGAAATGTAATTTGTGTGTAAAATCAATTTTTTTTTTTTAATAAGAATAGATTTATGGTCGTGGTATTAATGTTCGGAGCAGCTTGTGTCAGCAAAGTTTATTTATCAATTCGGAGTTTTAAATGAAAATAAGGATGGGTTTGATTTATTTCATAGGTTATCACCTGCCCTATTTGCATTGTGATGTTTTAACTTAGTTAGATGTATACTCGCGGAGGAGTTTATAGGCGAATTTTAGCTCGATGATGTTTAACTGATTTATGGTTTGTACTCGCAAAGGAGGTTACAAACGAATTTTAAGTCGGTATGTTTGGCCGGCTTAAGGTTTGTACTCGCGAAGGAGGTTACAAACATATATGTAGCTCGGTACGTTTAACCGGCTTAGGGTTTGTACTCGCGAAGGAGGTTACAAACGAATTTTAGGTCAGTATGTTTGGCCGGCTTAGGGTTTGTACTTGCGAAGGAGGTTACAAACATATATGTAGCTCGGTACGTTTAACCGGCTTAGGGTTTGTATTCGCGAAGGAGGTTACAAATGAATTTTAGGTCGGTATGTTTAACTGGCTTAGGGTTTGTATTGCGAAGGAGGTTACAAACAATATTTGTAGCTCAGTACATTTAACCAGCTTAGGGTTTGTACTCGCGAAGGAGGTTACAAACAATATTTATTTTATAAAGTGTAGCAAGCGAACATCAACAATCTACAAGTTCTTGTTCATAGATTCTAAGATTAACTATGTTCCATGTCCTGGGAATGGGGAGACCCTCTGGGGTAACAAGTTTGTAGGCGCCTTTGCCCAGGATTTCCTGTATTCGGTATGGTCCTTCCCAATTGGGAGTGAGTTTGCCCTCGGTAAGATGTTTTCAGGTAATGTCGGCCCGTCGAAGAACTAGATCATTTATTTTGAATTCTCTGGCTCGAACCCTCTTATTGTAATATCGTGCCAATCTTTGTTTGTAAGCTATCATTGTGAATCGGGCCCTTTCCCTATCTTCATCTAGCAATTCTAGGTTAATATTCATTGCGTCGTGATCGTGCTCAGTATCGTAGTGCTCTCTCCTCCAACTTGGTTCACCGAGTTCTACTGGTATCATGGCTTCTGCACCATATGTGAGTTTATAGGGTGACTCTCTGTTGGAAGTTTGGGGGGTTGTTCGGTAGGACCATAATACCCAAGGGAGCTCGTCAATCCATCTGCCTTTGGTTTTATCCAACTGTTTCTTTAGCCCGTCGAGGATGATACGGTTTGCGGCCTCTACTTGCCCATTGGCCTGGGGGTGCTCCACCCAAGTAAAGTTAAGTCTGATCTAAAGGTCGGCGTAAAAAGCTCGGAACCCAGTATCGGTGAATTGGGTGCCGCTGTCGGTAGTTATGGTATGTGGGATACCGAACCTGTAAATGATAAAGGTTTGGACAAATTTTTTAGTATTCTTGGCAGTAATAGAGGCTAGGGTTTCAGCTTCAATCCATTTAGAAAAATAATCAATGGCGACAATGAGAAATTTCTTCTGGCCCGCTGCTATGGGGAATGGACCGAGCAGGTCCAACCCCCAACGGCAAAATGGCCAAGGTTTGACAATAATGCATAGGTCGGACGATGGTGCTAAATGAATATGGAAAAATTTTTGACATTTGTCACAAATGCGTAAAAGGGTTGCGGCATTTGCCTTCAAAGTCAGCCAGTAATAGCCGGATCGTAAAGCTTTGGCTGCCAAAGAGTGGGCGCCGATATGATGTCCACATATGCCCAAATGAATTTCCTTGAGAACATAACTAAATTGCTCAGGATTCAGGCATTTCAAAAGTGGAGTAAGATATCCACGTTTGTACAGCACATCCCCATCGAGGCAATAGTTACAGACGATTCGTTGAAGTCTTCGAGCGGAAAGTTTATCTAGAGGGAGCTCACCTGTTTTAAGGTAATGAATAATAGGAGTGAGCCAAGTGGGAGGACCCTCCGTTACGCCGGAAATGGCGTTGTGCTCGATGCTCGGGGTCGAGATTGTTTCTTGGATTACGGTTTGATTGTTACCGGACTTTTTGCTGCTGGCAAGTTAGGAAAGGATATCCGCTCGGGTGTTTTCCCCCTGCGGAATATGATGGATTTCGAAGTCGGTAAAATTGGATATGAGTGACCAAGTTTTATCTAGATATTTGGCCATTTGGGGATCTTTAGCATGATATTCTCCTTTTATTTGGCTGGTGATTAGTTGAGAATCAGTTAATACGTGAATAGCGCCTGCTCCGAGCTCCAAGGCTAATTGGAGTCCGGCAATTAGGGCTTCATATTCCGCTTGGTTGTTGGAAACCGAAAACTCAAAGTGTAAACACTATTCGATTATTATTCCTTCAGGGCCTTCCACTATGATTCCGGCTCCGCCCCCGTGGAGATTGGAGGACCCGTCTACATACAAGGTGCACCATAGGGGGTTTCTGATTGAAGGTCTTTTGGTCGGGTGAATTCTACCACGAAATCGACTAGGGCCTGTGATATGTGCTTATTAGACCTTTAAGTTCCATGTTTTTTCAATGGATTCCTACTTGGATTTGAGCAAATTTTGCATTAAACATGGCACTTAACTCATCTATTTGTGTTTGCAGGTGTTTCTTGGGTTGATTGAGTAAAAGGAAGAGTTTTAAGGATTTCTGGAGCAAAAGAGCAGAGAAATTAGAAGAATTCAAAGTCCAGACAAGGAACACGGCCATGACATGGCCGTGTCCATGCCCGTGTCTAGCATCTAGAGAGCCCTTCTCCAGTTTCCTGAAGAACACGGCCAGGGTCAATGAAGAACATGCCCGTGTTGATGTCGTGTCCTCAGTCCATAGACAACCCAGAGGAGGAACACGCCCCCTGTTGTAGAGACATGACCGTGTTTCGGGCCGTGTCCGAGATCCAGAGAAGTATTTCAAGCAACATGGCCAGCCATCTTAAGTGAACACGGCCGTGTCTAGGCCATGTTTGAGCTTTTGCAAGGTGAAATCCTACATTTAGAGCTGTATATATGTGTATCTAAGACACAGAAAAAAGAGCTTTGTCTTTTGGACATTAAAAGATACGATTCAAAGCCAGAGGCGGGAGTCCAACCCTAGAGGCTGGAAGAATAGAGTTTAGGGATTGGGATTGAAGTTAAGGGTCTAGGGTTTAGGAATTAAGGTATAAGATTTATGGTTAAGGATTTAGGGTTTAGAATTTAAGGATTAAGGTTAAGCATTTAGAAGGGTGTAGGGTTAAAGTTTAAAATATAAGGTTAATGGTCTAGGGTGTTAGCCCTTCAAGTCTCTAGTCTTGTTTTAATGATAACAAAATGTCTTGTTACTACTAACCTGTGTTGTTTTCTCTAAGTTCTTATTTAGAATAGGTTTGAAAAGAAGCCTTAAAGAACTAGTTCTGTCTGTTCTTAAGAACTAGTTCTTGTCTCTGTAATCTGGTTCCTCTAGATAACGAAATCTTCTAATCCTGCTGATGTGGACAAGCTTGTTGAAGACTCCATATGGCTTTAGCCTTTTCTAGTCTCTTTAGGAATTTGTTAGTTGAAATGACTGATGTAAAGTCCACTTTTTAAGGGATTTTTTTTTCTACTTTCTCTTACACAAGGTCAAGTTTTTTCTTACAAAAGGACAAAGGTCATTGATATGTGCTTATTTGACCTTTAAGTTCCATGTTTTATCAATGGATTCCTACTTGGATTTGAGCAAATTCGCATTAAACATGACACTTAACTCATCTATTTGTGTTCTCAGGTGTTTCTTGGGTTGATTGAGTAAAAGGAAGAGTTTTAAGGATTTATGGAGTAGAAGAGCAGAGAAATTAGAAGAATTCAAAGTCTAGACATGGAACACGGCTTCATGCCCGTGTCTAGCATCCAAAGAGCCCTTCTCCAATTTCCTGAGGAACACGGCCAGGGTCAGTGAAGAACACGCCCGTGTTGATGCCGTGTCCTCAGTCCATAGACAACCCAGAGGAGGAACACGCCCCCTGTTGTAGAGACACGGCCGTGTCCGAGATCCAGAGAAGTATTTCAAGCAACACACCCAGCCATCTTAAGTGAACACGGCCGTGTCTAGGCCGTGTTTGAGCTTCTGCAAGGTGAAATCCTACTTTTAGAGCTGNCTTCTGCAAGGTGAAATCCTACATTTAGAGCTGTATATATGGGCATCGAAGAGAGGGAGAAAGGGCACCGTCTTTTGGACATTCAAAGACACGATTCAGAGCCAGAGGCGGGAGTCCAACCCTAGAGGCTGGAAGAAGAGCAAGATGGAAGATCAACCCATTGCAAGAACTTCATGAGAATGAGTTTTCATCTGATTCCATCTTGTCTTCTCTGTATTATTTTGATTAGATTTTATCATAACTTACTTGTAAAGATTTAGATAGGATGAACCCTAGAAATATATTTGTATTTTGATTCTTTTGATTCAATGGGAATACATCTTTAATTCTTAAAATTGTCTATGATTATTATTTGTGTTGAGTTGATGTTGCTAGCCATTGATTTAGCACCAGATTCCAGTTTATAGATTGAGAGATTGTAGATTGGATATGATCACTTGTAGACAATGGGATTTGCTTGGGATCACTAGAGATAGGATTCACATAAATCCTCTTATTTGAGTTAATGTGCTAAGGGAATCCATAAAACACAAATTAATGTTTTCTTAGGGGTTTTGATTAGGAAGAGATTTCAGTCAATCAACCTAGGAATAGATGTCTTATTGCTTGAGAAAGATTAAGGCATAATTTAGGGATTCCCATCAGAGTAAGTAAAATATTGGTGCCCGCTGAGTTAAAGATGACAGTGCAATGCTTGCCCTAGGGGGATTCTCATTTAGACCTATCTTTCAATTGATAAATCTATCAAATTCTTTGTTATTGTTTTATTATCTTGTTTATATTATTTTAGATTAGTTAGTCATTTATCAAACCGAATTTCTGAGATTAGATAATAGAAAAAGGATTATTACTAATAGCTATAGTTCCTCATAGGATCGACATCCGTACTTAATTAAGCTATTCTACAAAACGATAGGTATACTTGTCTAGAATGTTTGTAGTATTGTTTCGATTGAATACAAGTTCATAAAAGTAAACATCAGCCTGAGCTTTGATAGCACCTCTTGGTTCGTAGAAGATCATATGTTCTGACAATTCTACCGACCATCCGAGCATGCGTCCCGCTAGGTCGGGTTTTTGAAGAATTTGTTTAATGGGTTGATCGGTTCGAACAGTGATTGGATGATTTTGAAAGTAGGGTCGTAAACTGATACTTGTCTTTTAGGACTATAAAAATTATGCTTTAATACTGAATTCTTACCTGCATTGTGAGCAAATCCTCTCTAAACATGGTGTTTAATCCATAAATTGGCTTTGACAAGTACAAAGATGGGTAATCAGGAAATAAGAAGAATCTGGAAGCAATCCATGGAGAAAATGGCAAGGAAAGCAGCCTTACACCAAGTTCCTAGGTAGACACGGGTAGGAACACGGCCGTGTGTACCCCGTGTCTAACATCCAGAGGTTGCTGCTCAAGCTTATGGACAAACACAGTCTCAGACAAGAACAGACACGGCCGTGTTAAAGGCCGTGTTGAACAGGCAGAGGATGCATATCAGTGACACGCCCAAGGGCAAATAGAAACACGGGCCATGTCTGAGGAACACGGGCTGGGACCAGAGAAGAACACGGCCGTGTATGATCCCGTGTTCAATGACCAAAAATGCACATAAGTGACACGCCCACGTCCAGAAAAGGAAGACGGCCGTGTCAGAGCCGTGTTCGAGCTATTTCTGACTAAAAGACCTAATTCTGCACAAGTATAAAAGAAAATTTGATGCATGTGTCAGAGGAGGCCGTACTTGGGAAGAAAAGGAGGAGAGGAGCTAGAGCAGGAAGGGGAGCAATTGCGACTCGATCGACATATAGTTCTTTCTTCTTCTTCTCTTCTTCTCATGTTTAACTTTATCTATTTGCTTTTATTGAATTCAGTTATGAGTAGCTAAATTCTTAGTGTTAGGGGTTGGATGTAATTCAATTGTAATGAGGTTTCGAGATTGAATAAACTTGTTTTAGTACAACTCTTTTTGTTGAATGAAATTTACTGTTATTAATGCCTTTAAATGCTTAGCTACCATTTGAATGGTTAAAAGATTCGTTTCGATACTAGGAATAGTAAGATCCGAATGTGCTCTGTAAATTCTGTCCTAAATTGAGTTAATCTAGGAATAGATAACTTCGTTTAGGTGGTATTAGATTAATTTCCTAGAACCTAATCACCTAGATTAATTAGTTGTGTCAAGGAATTGGACAAGTAATTGATATAGGGAGGATTGTTTCACCAAGGAATTGGGTTAAATCAGATTAAGGAAATAAACCGACAACAAAGGAATTGTAATTGAAATAAGTAGTTCAGTATTGTTTCTGAGATTACCTTGTCTATGAGGTAATCAAATTTGCAAGTGAATGAAATCAACCCCTAACCTTTCTCATTCTTATTATCAATTTCACATTTAGATTGTTTCTTAAAGATTGTTTACGATATTGTTCAAGTTTTGTTACTTAGTTAATTACAGCTGCTCATTCTTGGGCTGCCTTCAATCCAAACCATTTATCTTTCCAAATAGAATCTTTATTGGTGAAATTGGTAGTTGCTAGCCTTAATCCTCGTAGGAACGATACTCTACTCATCATTATATTATTTGTGTGACCCGGTATACTTGCCGGAAAAAAAAAAAGTCTCATCAAGTTTTTGGCGCCGTTGCCGAGGATTAACGGTATATAAGCAATATTAAAAGTAACCAATTAGGTCCTAATTTGGATTTTGAAATACTTGTTAGTAAATCTGGTTCAATTATTTTATCTGCTGTTAACTTGTTTCTCTCAATTGTTTATCCTACTTTAATCTTGGTGTATGCGAGGTACTCTCGATTCCAGCTCATTAGCTTTTGATCCTGAGATTGAGAGAACAGCTCGAAGACTTCGCAAGCAAGCTAGAGGAGCAAGACAAGCACAACCGACAGTTATGGCAGAACAAAACTAGAATCCTCCAGTGGACAATAATGACAATGGAGCTGCACAAAACCCTCCACCTCGGACGCTCATGGAGTATTCCATCCCAACAGCCGCAGGATGTGGAGCGAGTATAACATGACCACCAGTTCAAGCCAATCACTTTGAACTCAAACCAGCTCTGCTTCATCTAGTACAACACAATCAGTTCAGTGGAAATGTGCTAGAAGATCCAAATGGACATATAGCAAACTTTATGCAGATTTGTGACACGGTAAAGTTGAATGGGGTCAGTGATGATTCAATTTGACTCAGGCTCTTTCCTTTTTCTGTGTGAGATAAGGCCAGAAGCTAGTTGGATTCTCAACCAAAGGGCAGCATCACCATTTGGTCAGATTTGGTGAATAAGTTTCTCGCTCGGTATTTTCCTCCTTCCAAATCAGCAAGGTTGAGGACAGAGATTACTTCATTCCGCCAACAAGATGAAGAATCGTTGAGTGAGGCTTGGGAGCGGTACAATGTATACTGAGAAGATGCCCGCATCACTCTTTTGAATTTTGGATCCAAGTCCAGAGTTTTTACAACGGTATGCTTCCTCACACAAAGGCAAATGTGGATGCTGCAGCAGGAGGAGCTGTGAATTATAAAACTCCGGACCAAGCCTGGGACTTGTTTGAGAAGATGGCTTGTAATGACTACCAAAGTCAAGGAGAGAGATCCATAGTCAAGAGAGGGGTGATGGAAGTCGGGACATTAGATGCACTGTTAGCCCAGAACAAGTTATTAACACAACAGGTGGCTGAGCTGTCCAAAAAGTTTGAGACTGTCAACGTGAATGTAGTCAACTTCTCTCCACCAGTTTGTGATTTCTGTGCAGGGAACCATGTTAATGGAGAATGCCCGGGCAACATGTTTGGCCCTCCATTATCTCAAGAGCAAGTGAACTATATGGGAAATCCTCCAAGACCTCAGAATAATCCTTATTCTCCTACCTACAATCCGGGGTGGCGGAATCAATGCATAGGACTATATGTCTGATTAATGCGATTCCAGTTTCGTAGGAAAGCTAACAGAAAATGTGACATTTCATATGTAAAGCCCAGAAGTTGATTCTTGCGTCTGGACAACTGAAATTCGCGTGCAAGCAGTCTAGATTTTCTGCATCTGCCCAGCACCGACTTATTCCATTCCTTGGGCCTGCCTATTGGACCAGTACTCGTTTATTGGCCCAACATCTGCTATTTGGGCCAGCACACATGTCACTAGGGTTTGATCACGTTTTTACTGTTAAAGATTTAGGAAACTAGGTTTATTTTATAATTAAGAAACTCAGAGGTGGCAGTCAGCTAGTATTTATTCTTAAGTTGTTAAGAAAAATAGGGATCACCACATTACCATAAGAAGCTGCTGCCTCCTGTTGCTGAATTCGTTTTCAAGACTTTTGCTTTGCTTTAAGCCTTCCATGGAGGGCTAAGTACTTCTGTAATCGATTCAAGAGGAACCAAACTTGCTAATCCAAAGTTCATGTGCTTCAATCCAAGTTTGATTTAATACAATTTGAATTACTACTTCTTTCCATCTTCACGTGATTGAAAGGTATTTTGATTTCATGCTTTATATGAATTTAAATCGGTTGATTAGGTTCATCACAGTAATCAAATTGATAATCATACTTTAAAGGTTTTTAATATATGGTTAACTTGGACAATTCGTTTCTCAAATTAATTTGTACTTAGTGATATAGAGTGGTTGCCAAGATTATTAATTCCAAGATTAATTGAATCTTGATTGGTAATTAGTAGGAATTCTAAGTGTTACTGTTAGGGGTTCCAGGTAACATTTAACCAAGAATTAAATCAGATTTTGGATAATCTTTAGTGAATAAGGACGGATTAAGGTTTGGTTGCCTACTTGAGTTGATTACGTTTTCTCTTATTTGATTAAATCCTATTACTGCTTTCTGAATTCTTAATATACTGCATTCAACACAAAAACCCCCTATTTCTGTTTATGCTTGAGTCTTAGTAGATTAGTTGTTTTGGTGAATCTTTGGGAGACGACACTAGTTGCATCATATATTACAAGTTAGTTGCAATTAGTATTATAATTTTGTACAGTTCGACACCCGTCAGCATACATAACTCAAGCTATGCACATCCTCTTCATGAGATTTCACTTTTGTTAGAAACATAAGATGTCGACCTTTTAGTCCATGTAATTTGATTTGATTGATTTAAAGTCAACTAATCCCAGAATTTTTGTGAACAAGGCTATTTGAACTTTCAAATTCTGCATTATCCCTGTTTCTGACCTTTGGGCATTGTTTTATTCATAACTCAAGTTATACAAAGGGGATTGATGCAATTCTAAATTATTTTGAAAGGTAAGACATGTATATTTCAAATGGTATAGGCTTTGTTACCAAATTCAACCTGTATTATCCTTAGAAAAATCATAAATTTCGCATCAAATTCTACCATTGTGATTTCTTACATTTGCATGATGTTTTGGGCATAACTTGAGCTTCATGAGTGCTTTTTGCATGATTCTAAAGTCATTTGGAAGGTTATATATATATATATATATATATATATATATATATATATATATATTCGCGTAAATGTGCATCCTTTGTTGATAATTCATATAGGTTATAATATTTTTAACTTATATATCATAGATTTGGAATGCAGTCTCTTTCTTTTGGATCAAGGGAACATTTAATATTTGTACAAACTTACAATAAATATTAAAAAAACTATAATGATTAGACTATGACTTTGAAGTTGAATTAAATACATGCTACAATAAACTGATATATTTTTTTTTTGGTAAAATACAATAAATTGATATATACATTACATACCATGAACATTGAAATCTATGTGGCTCCCCTCAAAATATTGAAACCCTTCTGATACCTTATCCATATATGTCAACAAATTACTAATATAGTATTAAAAGGTATCTTAGTCAATTCTTAAGTGCGTCAGGCATCTACAAGGAAAGCAGGTAGCTGACCCACATGGGGTCTTGTCAACAATAAAAATAAAAAAGAACTTTATTGTCTTTACCAATGTTAAATGGAAGGTAACCATAGTTTTTCTTGAAAAACTTGTTCCCAAATTGATATATTCACTTATAACAAACTTTAGATGAATATGAAGTTTCTACCACTTTGTTTTCTTTAAGGACCACAATTAAGACTTATAACAAATTTTGTCTGCTAATAGGCATAATTCATATTAAATTAGTCTCTATTCAATATTGCCGACTAAAAGTATTTGACTTGTGAACTTGTTTTATATAAATATGTTGAGAAGTGGAGAAGCATTCATTGACCAATAGCTGCATCCACCCCAGCCTCAGAGTTAGCAACGCAATTCCTTGGTATACCTACCTGATTCTCATTTTCTCAACTTAATTGGAGAGATCATGAGTGACCAATCCTGTTCACCATTTCCTGTTTTCCGGGAATATATAGGAGCAAAGCCTCCTAATGCTCTTTTTCCCATCAAGTTTTCAGATTTGGAGCCCGTGATCATTCTCTGTCCAAAAGTGCAATTCCACTTCATTCTCTGCTTTGCTAGAGACTACGACGACAACGATTGTGCCACCAATGGCAATTTCTTACCTCATTGGGACCAAACCAATTTTAGTCCTGCAGAAGTTGAAAACATCAAATCCAAATACAAAAACGTCAAAGTAGTGCTGGGTATTGGATCGCGTGATGAAAAATTCCCTTTTTGTCCTACAAATAATGCTACCTGGGCTTCTACTTCTTCATGTTCTATACAGAAGATCATCAATGAGTATCACTTGGATGGTGCTGAGGTCAACTATGAAAGTATTTGTGCAGGAAAATATGACTTTGCTGATTGCATAGGAGAGCTTCTAAAGACATTGAAGGAGGCAAATTCAGAATCCATTATTTCTATAGCTCCATCTGTTAATCTTCAATGTCATTACCTTGCCTTGTATGAGAAATACAAGGGCTATATAGACATGGTGGACTACCAGATCTATACTCATCGCCCCTACCCGCTGACAATGGAAGAATTTTTTAAAATCTATGATGAAAAAAAGAAGAATTATGATAATCTCTTGGTGGGTTTGAGCACTGATATGAAAGACTTTGCTGTCCAACAAGGACCTGTGTTCGACCAGGTAATATCAAAGCTTAAGGCAGATGGAAAACTTAAGGGCATTTTTATTTGGTTGGCTGATGACTCGAAACCAAACACATTATTCGCCTACGAAGTGAAATCAGTAACTGTTTTGGGAATGTAGGCACATGCCACAACTATAAGCTCATTGCTAATGAGTTTCTGTTGAATCACTTTGATTATATGTGGAAATATGTATGAATAAGGTCTATGGTCACTTTACTAGTCACTTAGCTTTACCAGGCTAGTGGCAGATGTGTGATCTTCCTTATTTCGCATTTTCGTTAGATAAGCAAGTTGAAACTAAAATAAGTACGTTTGTAATATCAGTGAATAAGACTCATGAATTCTATTTGATGGAGCATGAGTAGTAGATGATTTGAACAAGTATCTGCCTTTGAGGCTAGTTTCTTGTCATCTAGTTTCGAAATATGATGTGTGTTATATATGTATGAATTTATCTCTGGATTTATATGTATTTCGTGTATTAGTCTGGAATTTTATATGTTCATATTATCTTTTGTGACAATTTAGTCTTACTTCTATTGAGCTTAGCAATGTTTAAATATTAGTACCCTAATTAGGGTTCCTAGCCAAGGGGCATTCCAATGGATGGTCCATATAACAGTATTTAGAAGTCTCAAATTCACATCTTCGATTCAATAGTGCAAATTTGAATAGACAAGAAATTAAAAAAAAAAAAAAAAGTACATAAACAGGATGGAAAAAATAAATTTATTTTTAAGCAATAATTGCCATGAAAATTGAAAGTAATAAAAAAAAAAGTATGTTTGAATCCTAAATTTAGTGTTGAAGATAATAATAATAATTTAGTTTTATTGTTTCCATATAAAGTCTTCTTGAATCTTCTCTTAATAGATTAATCTTTTAAATTAATTAATTGATTCTTTAATATAATATGAGAGTCTCTTTGACCAAATAATTTAAAATTCGATCCTTGTTGTTACTATTTTTCATAATTAAAAATTAAAATTTTACCACAAGATAAGATTCATCTATGCAAAGGGGTGATAGTAGGCACAAAACCATTCTCATTCTTTTTCTGAATAACTTAATCCTCTAGAATAATTATTCTTTCATACGCTGTATCTTCAAAATATAGGAGATCATCGATAAACTATGACAACATTAGTGCTGAAAAGGATGACTTGCTGATTCAATAGGCAAGCTTATAAAGAGGATGATGGATTAATATTCACATTAAGTTATTCATTCAAATATGAGTACATAATAATGTGAACAAACGTAAGAAAAGAAATATAATATGCTAGCAAAAATATATATAAGTTGGTATAGAATACTGCTAGGAATATAATAAAGTCATCTGCCTCATACTTGAATTCTTCGTATTTAAGAATGAGATATATATATATATATATAAAGAAGAGGTAGAGTTCAATTTAATTTACGTTGAAATATGGACTATACTAATTTCCTCGCTTTGCCATTATGTGGTTTTGGCTGGTTGACTAATAAGTCAGATAACATCAAGGTTTAGCTAGGAATCTTATCTGGTGATCAATCCCAGACATAACTAATTGCTATGGAGAGAGCAAGAGAGTAATTTAAATAAATTTTCCTTCATCATATATAAAGGACAAATTAATTAATCAAATCAAGGTTGTTATAACCAATTTTAAATCCAAATTAATAAATGCACATGACAAAGTCTAGTTGCTCCAAATAAATAAAAATAAGTTTGAATATATTTCATCAGTTGTGACATCAATGTGTGATATACTATACCTAAGTAATCTACTCGGTTCCGTATGAAGATAAATTGTAGACTAAAATAGGCGAATAATTAATGCATGCAAAGACATATATAATTAACAAGACAATAAGAGTAAAATTAAAAAGGTATTATATTTCTTGGCTACAGGAGGAGTCTATGAAAAATATTATATAAAAGACAAGTCAATAGATGATGGTTGTTACAATTACTTAAAAACTCTTTTATATTCACATAAATGAATATTGCACTTGGCTGGTAGCCAATTTTATCAAGAGTGTTGTTTTTGTGTTTTCTACAATGGAGTGCAATGCGTTAGAGAGGAGTAATGTTATTTAGCGAAACAAAATATGCTAGAATTATGCCAAATATCAATTGTGGTTGTTGAATGAAACAAAGTGATAGGGATAATATATACATCTAAAGATAGTTTATAAGTCTGTATACCAAACATTTTCCATTAGAGAAATGGGAGTAAAGTAGGTAACCGAAATAAAACCATTAATATCAACAGGGGCGGAGCTTCTAATTAAGGGACCGAAATACAACTATAACTTTGTGTAAATGAGCTCTTTAAGAACTTTTTTTTTTTTTTTTTTTTTTAAAATAAAGCCTTGAATACAGGACCCTCTCCTTACAAAGACAGCCTTGTGAATTACTTCAACTTTAGTGGTCTGGCTCTCTGGCTTATCCCAATGGACATGCTGAGAGCAAGAAGTAGAAGAATAAAATAGAGTAAATTAATGAGCATTGAAATGATCATACTCAAACCTCACAGTAGCAAAGAGAAAAGTATGTTCTGATCAATCTGCACCATTAATTGTCCTGCTTTTTTATTTCTACGATTACAATTAGTGAGACAAATAGTCAGATTGGCAATCGTAGATATATAGTGCTTAGAGTTTCATTCATTTGAGTCGTCAGGCTATTTCGAATTCTCATAAGTATATTAAGCAGAAAACTAGAATAGAAGAAAATTTAAAATTTGACCAAGTCCAAATTTAATAAAAACTCAACCTTTTATGTCATTGGTACAAAAAACCCAACAGATGACAGACAATCTGCGCATTATTCAGAAAAATTGACTTTAGTTGTTGTCCAACAGTGCATGAAGGGTTCTGGTTCGGCTTGTATTTCTTTGTTTCTCCCTCAATTACTTATTTTCATTTTATCATGTTCTCCAGAAAGGAAATCTCATATATTAATTTCTCATTCAAACAATTAAACAACCATAGATTCTAGATGTTGCTTACATAACATTTAACTCTTCCTTTCAAATAATTCATTTTTGCTCCTCATTACTTTAATAAGCATGTAATGTGCACAAAATGGGGCTTGACCACTTCAAAAGATTTTTCTCATTATTTTTCAAAAGAAATCGATCTTAAACACCTCGATTCTGAGTGTATATATTATAAAGTTCTGACAACCATCATTTTATATATGGTAGCTTCTAGATGATTGATGTAAGCTTAAAAATTGATCTAAGCATCCATTAAACAATACAAAATCCATGTACCCGCTGTGACAACAAGATTTTGTTTGCTTTTAACCGTAAAGGTATTCTTGAGCCAATCTTCATAAATTGAGAGTATAAAACTAAGTTCCTTTCTGGGTGATCTTACGATATCCCCTAAATTGGCATGGTGCATATAGAGAAAAATCATGTGGAGGGAGTGGGAAAATATTGTATGCCATTTTAGCTTACCAGGTTTGAAAAATCAATTCATGCAAATTGAGAAAAATAATTTCAAATTATATTTACAAATAAATTTATATTGTAGTTCATTTACATGTTTCTTCCGTACTATATAACAAGCTCGCAACTAAGGATAAACGAGAATGGGAAGAAATGTAGAAGACATGTTACTGATCTTTGTGGGGAAATGATATGAACACTAGGGAAAACGGAACGTAGAACAGAGGAAGCACAGAGAAAGAGGAAGAATCAAAGAAAATTACTTAATCCATTTTTCTGATGGTTATTTCTTCTCTTTATCCCTTTTATATCATTGTACACGTGTATGCCTAACAGAATCAGTTATTACACTTACACCCTTTCTAAAAGAAATAGTTACAGGTAATCCTACTCTCTAAACCTCATTGGTTTCCTAATTTCTAGTTTGACCTTGCTCTTCGTAACTGTAGTTTCCTCCTCATCTAATTGGTTGGACCTTACTTCTTGTTGACGTGAGTCCTCTACTTCCTGACCAATGCCCATATCAATATCCCCCCCTTCCACCTCAACCTTGTCCTCAAGGTTGAATTCAGGATAAGCAGCAGCAAAATTATCCTCATCTTCCCCCGTTGCTGAGCTTTGTGGAATGCCTTTCCATTCAACCAGAATCTGCTGTATTGGTTGGCCATCACGAGTTCCCATTCGATGTTGCAACACTTGCAAGGGTTCCATAATGGGGTGAGAGCTTACAATCTCTAGAGGCAATGGCAAGGGTACCTCTGTGGTATCGCCATAAAATTTCTTAAGCAATGAAATATGAAATACATCATGTATGCGAGCAGTAGGCGGTAACTTGAGTTGATAAGCGACCTGTCCCACCCTTTGGAGAACTTGATAGGGCCCAAAGTAGAGTCTAGCTAACTTGTGTGAAGCACGGTTAGCCAAACTTCCTTGACGATAGGGCTGCAATTTAATTAGCACCATGTCACCCACTTTAAAAGACACATCTCTTCGCTTCAAATCTGCATGGCGCTTCATGTCTGCGCGTGCCTTGGTTAAATTCTGCTTCAACTGCAGGAGTAGGTCTTGACGATGTGATAACACACGGTCAACCAAGTCCACTTGTGCAGATGAAGGGATGTAGTCCAGAAGTGATGGTGGTTCTCTCCCAAAAACTGCTTTGAATGGGGTCATTCCAGCAGCTGTATGAAAGGCTGTGTTATAGCAGTATTCTGCCCAATGTAAAATTCTAGACCACTGTTTAGGCTGATCAGCTACAAAACAACGCAAATACTGTTCTAGCACGCGATTCACGACTTCAAATTGGCCATCCGTTTGCGGATGATATGCAGTACTCCGCTTGAGCTTAGTGCCACTGAGAGTAAACAACTCAGACCAAAATTTACTTAAGAACACTGCATCTCGATCAGAAACTATGGACCGAGGTAATCCATGCAATTTATAGACCATTTGTGCGAACAAATCTGCAACTTTAGGTGCTGAGTAAGTCTTTGGTAATGTCCCAAAATGAGCTTGTTTAGAGAACCTATCCACAACCACCAAAATGGTAGAATAGCCATGAGAAGTAGGAAGTCCCATAATGAAGTCCATAGCCACATCTTCCCAAATCTGCTCTGGGATAGGCAATGGTTGCAGCAGTCCCCCAGGAGATTGAGTGGAGTATTTGGTTTGTTGACACACAACACATTGCTGCACGAAGGCCTTAATAGTGGTTCGCATCCCAAGCCACGTGAAAGAGGCACTGATTCTGGTTGTGGTTTTCTGAATGCCGCCATGGCCCCCTGACAGTGTGGAATGTGACTCAACCAACACCTGTTGAACTAACGAAGAGGAAGGATCTAGCAGTAGTTTCCCACGCAACAGTAATAGGCCATTTCTGGTCTCATAATCAACATACTTCGATGGATCCTCCCTTATGGCCTTATATAATGACTGAAAAAATTCAGAACTGACATTTTCCTGTCTAAGTTGATCTAGCAACTGAAATCACACCTGTGACAATGTTAAAAATTGCATGATCACCCCATCAGGTTGCCTTGATAAAGCATCTGGGACTCTGTTGTCTTTCCCTGGTTTGTAGGTGATTGTATATTGAAATCCCAGTAATTTTGCCAAATAATGTTGTTGCTCCGGGGTCTGTATGATCTGATCAAGCAAGGCGCGAAGACTCTTGTGATCAGTTCGGATGATTAATTTCCTACCCAGCAAATATTGTCGCCACTTCTTAACTGCTTCTGTAATAGCATATAATTCCCGAACATAGGCTGAAGCAGTTTGCATGCGTAAGGAGAGTTTCTTGCTAAAGTAAGAGACCGGATGCTCATGTTGTAATAGCACTGCACCAATGCCAACATTGGAGGCATCTGTTTCTAAAATAAAATCCTTGTCAAAATTAGGCAGAACCAGAACTGGAGCGGAAGTCATGGCTAGTTTCAAGTACTCAAAAGTTGATTGTGCTTGTGAATCCCAAACAAAAGAGTCTTTTTTTAAAAGATCAGTCAAAGGGGTTGCAATTGTGGCATATGAACGTACAAAACGTCTATAATAACCTGTTAAGCCCAGAAATCCCCTTAATTCCTTGAGGTTCTGTGGAACAGGCCACTCTACCATTGCCCAAATTTTTTCTTGATCCATACTAACTCCTGAACCTGAGACAACATGACCCAAATAGTCCACTGACTCTTGTACAAAAGAACATTTGCTTTTTTTAACAAAGAACTGGTTATCTCGTAGTGTCTGCAATACTAGTTGAAGATGAGCTATGTGTGAGTCAAGGGTGCTGCTGTAGATCAGTATATCATAAAAAAAACTACAACAAATTTCTGCAAAAAAGGTTGCAAGATGAAGTTCATCATAGCTTGAAATGTAGAAGGTACATTTGTTAAACCAAAAGGCATAACTAAAAATTCATAGTGGCCTTGATGGGTTCTAAATGCTGTCTTATGAATATTTGAAGGTTTCACTCTTATTTGGTGGTACCCAGCCCTTAGATTCAGTTTGGAAAATAGTTTAGAACCTCCCAATTCGTCCATCAACTCATCAGCTGTAGGAATAGGGAACCTATCCTTGACGGTGATATTGTTGAGTGCTCTATAATCCACACAAAATCTCCAAGTGCCATCTTTTTTTTTAACTAGTAAAACCGGGGAAGAAAAAGGACTGGTGCTAGGACGTATAATACCTGAGCTCAGCATTTCAGAGACCATTTTGTCAATTTCTCCCTTTTGAAAGTGAGGATAACGATATGGCCTGACCTTAACTGGGGCTGCATTCGAGCATAAGTGAATCTCATGGTCCATCTGTCGAAATGGTGGTAAGGACTGTGGTTCCTCAAACAAATCACTAAACTCTTTTAACAGTGCTTGCAGTTCACCTTCCTCCTGTTGTGGCGTTTCAGTCCTTGTAGTAGGAATTAAAGTTATCTGGAAGAGAGATGCAATGGCTCCTTGAGTTTGTAACTTGCGGAACTGGTTCAAAGACATAGGCTAACAGAGGAAGCACAGAGATATGAACACTGGGGAAAAGGGAACATAGAACAGAGAAAGCACAGAGAAAGAGGAAGAATCAAAGAAAATTACTTAATCCATTTTTCTGATGGTTATTTCTTCTCTTTATCCCTTTTATATCATTGTACACGTGTATGCCTAACAGAATCAGTTATTACACTTACACCCTTTCTAACAGAAATAGTTACAGGTAATCCTACTCTCTAAACCTCATTGGTTTCCTAATTTCTCGTTTGACCTTGCTCTTCGTAACTGTAGTTTCCTCCTCATCTAATTGGTTGGACCTTACTTCTTGTTGACGTGAGTCCTCTACTTCCTGACCAATGCCCATATCAGGAAATTATATATGTATTTTAAACAGCACACTAATCAATCTTCAAAATGAATAAATATTTAGATGAATTGTAGAAATGCTAGACGGTCTCTGGTGGAAAGTTTAAAAAAAGAAGGAAAAAAACCAAAAGGTTCAGAAAAACTAAAATACTTGGACTGTTAGAATTGTAGACAAATCAACAATGGTTAACCTAGCTGAAATCCAACAGTAGTCATGCCTAAAATAATAATAAGAAAACAACTATATATTTTTGGATAAGTGTTAGAAAGAATCATATTTTTGGCCTATGTGAAGCATGTGTATATATATATAGCGAGAAAGAGAGAGAAAGAGAGATCCATTTACACTAAATGTAAGATTAGTTACATTTACACCCTTAAATAATTTTTTTTAGAAGGTGAATTTATAAATCCTACCCTTGAATCGAAAGTTCTTATGATGAAGATATTGCTCAAAAAAATTTATAAAATTTGAGAATTATTGACACTCCGTTTGATTATCTTATTTTAGCGGATAATAAAATTTTACGATAAAAGTAAATGTCATCAAATAGATTAGGCATTTAGGAATTTCCAATTTACATAAAATTTATTATGTATGAGCAACATCATAATATCACATAATTCATTGGTTGAATTAATATTTTTCAGCTTCTAAAAGAAATTATTCTAAGGTGTAATTGGATCCTCGTTTTATATATATATATATATATATATATGAAAATCAGGGTAGGCTGGCCAAATTTAGTCCTACAAATAATCCTACCTGGGCTTCTACTTTCATGTCCTACGAAACAGCTTAAGGATTAATTCAGCAAAACAGCCCTGCACGACGTTCAATTTGTACGTTTGGACTTCAAATCTATAGGATAGACTCAAAAATGAAAGTATTATCTAATTAAAAGGAAAAGAAATGAAACCTTTATTATTAAGGAAGGATTCAAAAGTAAATTAGGAATTTATATGTTGAGACTTCAACTCTTGACCAATGACTTCTGAAGGAGATTAAAAAAAGAATTGTCAACTCTTAGCTCACTGACATTTACTTGGATGTATTATTAGGCTGGAGTGTAAAATGTATGAAGTGAGAAAGCTCAGAAAGATTTTAAATCAAGAAAACCAGCTAAGGTATATAAGATATTGGGTCTCTGTTGTGCTTTTCAAATGGATAACTCAGAGAGCCTCTGTGTAGAGCGCTCAACACAAGGAGAGAAGTAAATGAAAAGAAAGGATAATCTGTCATGATGTAGTGCAGAAGGAATGGAAATTTATAGCACAAATGGAGCACCCAAAGTTGACCAGAAAAGTCAACAATATCAATTTTTGACAAAAGAGTATACTTTTTCAAGTGGAAATAGCCTTCTGAGCAAAATGCAGGCCTTTGCCCTATGCGTCACATGATTTTAGCCAAATTCCATTGTTTCGGGAGTCAAAACGGCTTTGTCTCATTTTTAGGGTTATTTTTGTAATTTTCATTATGTATGGACCTTTTCGTAATTTTGTTATTTCCTGCATTTAGGGTTTTCCTTTATAAGAGTTTGTAGAACCTTTTGAGAGGCAGATTTGATTGAATAAACAGTTTGAGAATTTTCTCAATTCTTAGTTTCAACTTCTCGGTATTCTTTGAAATCAACGAGTTGTTGAATTTTGTACCATTCCATCACGTACGCTGCATCAAATTACCTATAATAATTTGAAATAGGACCTAAATGAATTAAACTCTAAGCAGTCAATATTATGGATGTCAACGGTTTCAGTCCCACTAATTTTAATAGTAGATATGTAAAAAAGAAGCAGGAAAATAAATTGTGCAAATTGTGACATGCATCAAGGGTAGCTCAACCCCTTCTTAGAAACGGGTAGGACGGTGATGGTAGCATAGCAAAACCCTAAAGTTTCACTCAATGAACCGAAGTATCATGGCCTAGTTGGTTTTCTTTTAGTGGGTTGGTCTGAATATACTTTTCTCTTTTGTACTATTAAGTCTGAATGTGATCGATTCAATGGTTAATTAGTCCTCTATTTTTTCCAGTAATTTTTATCTAGTTCCCAACATCCCATATCTGGCCCTTAGCTTCTTCCTTCCAGCATCTCTACTGGGACAAGCCAGAGTGCCAGACAACTAACTAAATCCTTAAAGCAGTGCCAGACTACTAAAAGTTCAAGCGGTAATTTGCAAAGTTTGGAAAAGTTGGAATGTTCAATTGTAAAAAGTGAAAATTGATGTCACAATTTGCAAAATGAAGTTATGATTTTTCCGTATATATCAAGCTTCCTCTATTGGCTACGAATATACTATTCTTGCTATCAGCCCATGGCAATCTTAAATTAGTTCTTCTAGGAAATAAAAATCATTGAACACTTAAATAAAATAAGTATGTTCATGCAAAGAAACCACAGTAACACCATAAAATAAGTAGCAGCCCCTTCTGTTAGGAGACTGATCAAAACCACGTAAGAATATTACAGAAAAACAACATATTTTTCCAAGAACTCTGCAAAACATTTGGCTTCTCTAAAGACGTGATCCACATGAATCATCTTTGTCTGGTGGAGAAAATACCTGTAGCAAAAAACACAAACATTCTAAGTGGTCTTTTTTGAACTGTGATGAACAATACAAAAGGTTGATTATCACAACACAGGCATCAACCTCAACAATTGAAGGGAAGAAATTAAGACTCGGTAGAAAATCTCAGCCATCTCTAGATTACTTCCACAGGGAGACTTACGTAAATTTTATGTCTCTAAGAAAGTATCCCACAAACATGCCTACATTTCATTCTATCTAATTCTCACTGTTCTAAGTTGTTATTTCTACCGGTTTCCACATAATCATCTAATTCTTGTAATCTCGACGTTGTTTCTGTTGTGGAGTTCTAACTCTGATTTGGTTGGCTTAGATTAGCAGCAGTCATGAATGCCAGAAAATATTTTCAACGAAATTTAAAGGTCGTATTAAACATAAGTTTGGTGCAATATATCTTAACAGGGCACGTAATGGTATAAAATCAGTTACGAAAAAGAGAAAAAGAAAGTAATAAGATATCACATGCTTCAAAAGTGAAAGAAAAAAGTGTGATTAAGACTCTAATCGAGTACCAAGTACCATGAAAGAGAAATAAAATAAAAATGAAAATCATGCAATATTCCTTGGACATAGAGCAGGAAGAATGGGAGCTTAGGCCATTTGGCTATAGATTATATTAAATAAGAAAAAGAGCCAAAAGCAATTAAATGATTATCTGGAAGGGAAGTCATCATTGTCAACAATGGAAGTTAAAAAACCAATTATAAAGGGAAATGTAAATATACTATACCTCCTTGATGGTAAACTTTGTCTTACTCTCTCTTGCATTTAAGTTATGCGGAAGCTGATTGAGGATGAATGACCAGCTTCAAGATTTAAGGAACTGGTGTTGGCCATAATGGAAGCACAAGCTAGAAGACATTCCACCAGCTATCAATGAATGAGGCAAGCTAGTTTCAGGAACAAGATTTGTTAGAGTCAGTTATCATTAGTTATAATTAAATCAGATTAGTTGTAATTAGTTAAGTTTGACTGATTAAGTTAGTTATTGACTTTCTTATTTACTTAGTTGATTATTACAGCTGTTACAACAGCTTTCCTGATATAGCTTTATATAGGGCCATCTACTCTGATGTACAGTAACTAGTTATGATGAAATGAAGATTCAATCTTCTCTCATACTCTTCTCTCCTCTTTCTTCTCTCTGACTTCCGCTTGCTCAATATGGTATCAGAGCAAGAACTCTTATTCCTGTTTCTCCTTCATACTCGATCAACTCTCTAAAACTGATTGATGCTCATCTGATCTTACTTCGCTATGGATGGTGTTTCTTCTCCTTCTGCGAATGACTTTGGTTCTCGCTCTTCTGCAAACAGATCCGCCATTGATAAACCTTCACATCCTTTTTATCTTCATCATTCGGATAATCCTGGCTTGATTCTTGTTTCACAGCCTCTCACTGGAGAGAATTATGCTTCCTGGAGTCGAGCCATGCTGATTGCTCTTTCAGTCAAGAACAAATTAGGATTCATCAATGGTTTGATCGTTAAGCCAGAAGGTACAAATTCTGGTCTTCTTAATTCCTGGTACAGAAATAACAACATTGTTATCTCCTGGATTCTTAATTCCATATCCAAGGATATTTCTGCTAGTGTGATTTTTTCTGAAACTGCATATGAGATTTGGATTGATCTTAGAGATCGATTTCAGCAACGCAATGGCCCTAGGATTTTCCAATTGAGACGCGAATTGATGAATCTAAGTCAAGAACAGTTTTCTGTTAGTGTCTATTTCACCAAACTAAAAACAATTTGGGATGAATTAAGCAATTATAGACCTCTTTGCACTTGTGGAAAGTGTACTTGTGGAGGTGTTAAGGATCTTCACTAGCATTACCAAATGGAGTATATCATGTCCTTTCGCATGGGTTTACATGATTCTTTTTCACAAATTCGTGGTCAATTGCATCTTATGGACCCCATGCCTCCCATTAACAAGGTTTTTGCTCTGGTCTCTCAAGAAGAAAACCAAAGGAAATTTGCTACTTAAGTTTCTTCTAATCTTGAATCTCCTGGCACCATGGCCTTTACTACTAAGGTTGAAAATTCCAAGGATGGCAACCAGAATTTTACTATGGTAAGAAATAGAGGACCAAAGAAGGATCGTCCTTATTGCACTCACTGCAAATTTCATGGTCACACTGTTGACAGATGCTACAAAATACATGGCTATCCTCCTGGTTACAAGCATAAGCAAGGTGCTACTGTAAATCAGGTTTCCACCCATTCATTCACTGAAGAAGGAAGCACTCCTACTGTTGGAGGATTTCTTCAGAATCTGAACTCCACGCAATATCAACAGCTCATGACCATGCTCTCCAACCATTTGTTAACTTCTGTCCAGCACATTGAAGATGGTGATTGTCCTCCTACTTCTTATTCTACAGGTATTTGCCTATCTGTCAGTCTACATCCTACATATTCCTTCAGTCATTATTGGATTGTTGATTCAGGAGCCACTAGACATATCTACTCTATTGCTTCTACTTTCACTTCTTTTAGGACAATCAAGAATGCCACGGTTACCTTGCCTAATCACTGTCAGATTCCTATGTCTCTCTGTGGTGATGTGAAATTAAGTTCCTTGCTTACACTCACGGATGTCCTTTTTGTTCCTCAGTTCAAGTTTAATCTCCTGTCCATTAATGCTCTTGTCTCTACCAGTGCACTTACAATGAGCTCCTTTCCTGCTTACTTTGTCATTCAGGAAACCAGCAGCAAGAAGACGATTGGCAGGGTGACAAACATGAAAGTCTTTACATTCTGAATAAGAATTGCTTAGATTCTGTCTCTAATTCCTTTGTTAATCATGTTTCCTTTCATGTTTGGCATAATAGACTTGGCCACATTTCTTTTAAAAGATTAGACATTATCAAGAGACATCTACAGTGTGATGTTACTGGTTTCAATAAAGTTCAACCATGTTATGTCTGTCCCCTTGCTAAACAAAGACGTTGATCTTTTGAATCTCACAATAACTTGTCTCCTTCTCTATTTGACTTGATTCATTGTGATATTTGGGGCCCTTACAAGGAATTCTCACACAAGGGTCACAAGTTTTTCCTTACCTTAGTGGATGATTGCACTCGGTTTACTTGGATTTTCTTACTCAAGCACAAGAGTGAAGTGACTTCTATTATCCCTAAGTTTTTTTGTATGATTATCACTAAGTTTAATGCCAAAATTAAACAATTTCAATCTGACAATGCTCCTAAGTTGTTGTTTAAAGATTTTTTCAGTGAGCAAGGAGTTTTGCACCAGTTCTCTTGTGTTGAAAGACCACAACAGAACTCAGTTGTAGAACGTAAACACCAGCATCTACTTAATATGGCCAGGGCACTTTTCTTCCAAGCTAGAGTTCTTATAGCTTTTTGGAGTGAATGCATCTTAATTGCTGCATTCTTGATTAACAGAACTCCTACTCCCTTGCTTCAACATCGTTCTCCCTTTGAGGTACTTTATAAAGCTGCTCTCGATTATTCTAGTTTTAGAGTTTTTGGTTGTCTTACTTTTGCCTCTACATTGACTGCTTATAGAACCAAATTTCAACCTCGAGCTCGCACCTGCATATTTCGTGGTTATCCTCCAGGCATGAAAGGGCATAAACTCTATGATGTAGTCACCAAACAGGTGTTTGTCTCTCAGGATGTCATTTTTCATGAAGAAGTCTTTCCCTTTCACACTGTCACTGCCTCAGATCAACTCATTGATCCTTTTCCAGATTTGGTATTGCCTTATGCCACTTTGGATTTCCCATCTCAGTCACATCTATTACTCCTAATTCTCCCCTTCCAGATTATGTGCCTGCTATTGCACCAGTACCTAATTGTGTGCCTGACCCTCCTCCTGTGCATTCTGATTCTCCACTTCCAGATTTTGTGCCTATTGCTGCACTAGTACCCGATTGTGTGCCTGACCCTCCTGTAATGTCTCTCAGGAAATCAACCAGAGTTTCCAAACCTCCTTCCTATCTTCAGGAGTTTCATTGCAATTTGTTACATGGTTCTCCCTTACCTCCTTGTACTTCCACTTACCCCATTAGCAACTATCTTTGCTATACTACTTTATCTCCATCTCATAAATCCTTCATCCTTCAAGTCTCCACTCAACTTGAACCTCAGTTTTACCATACAGCAGTTAAGGAACCTCATTGGTGAGAAGTTATGCATGCTGAATTACAAGCTATGGAAACCAATAACACATGGTTTGTAGTTCCTTTGCCTCATGGCAAACACACAATTGGATATAAATGGATTTACAAAATTAAGGGCAAGGCAGATGGTTCAGTGGACAGGCATAAAGCCCGATTAGTAGCCAAGGGATATACTCAACAGGAAGGGGTAGATTTTGTTGAAACTTTTTCTCCAGTTGCCAAACTGGTCACTGTAAAGGTTCTTCTTGCCCTTGCTGCTTCTCAAAAGTGGCATTTGCCTCAACTTGATGTCAATAATGCCTTCCTCAATGGTGATCTCTTTGAAGAAGTTTATATAGATCTCTTTCTTGGTTATCTGCCTAAGTCACAGTGCCATACTCAGGGGGCGAAACTGGTTTGCAAACTTCACAAGTCCATTTATGGACTCAAGCAGGCTTCTCGACAGTGGTACTCCAAGTTCTCACTTGCCTTGCTTAAGTTTGGGTTTGGTCAATCCAAGTTTGACTATTCTTTGTTTACTAAAGGTTCAGGTTCTACCTTTGTTGCACTTTTGGTTTATATGGAAGACATCATCATTGTTGGCCCTTGTATTTCATCCATTGATGCTTTAAAAGCTTTTCTTCATACCCAATTCAAGCTTAAAGACCTGAGGTCTCTCAAGTATTTCCTTGGCCTTGAAATCTCTTGGTCTCACCAAGGTATTGTGCTTTCTCAGAGACATTACACTTTGCATCTTCTTAAGGACACTGGTTATTTGGCTTGTAAACCCATTTCAATGCCTATGGACCCTAAACCTGAACTTAATGCTTCTAATGGTGAGTTGTTTCCTGATAGCACTCTATAAAGAAGGCTTGTTGGGCGCATTCTTTATCTTAACTTATCCAGGCCTAACATCACCTTTGTTGTCCATAAGCTCACATAGTTCCTTGCTCCGCCTCGGTTGCCCCATCTTCAAGTTTTCCATCATTTGCCTCTTTATCTGAAGGGCAAACCTGGCTAAGGTCTCTTCTTTTCTTCTTTTTCCTCTCTTCAATTAAGAGCATACTCAGATGTTTCTACCAAGGTGCAACTTAAGGTCTGATGCTGATTGGGCTGCATGTCAAGACACTCGTAGGTCTGTCACTGGCTTCTGCATATTCATTGATGATTCTCTGGTTTCTTAGAAGGCTAATAGCAAACCACAGTGTCTCGGTCTTCTGCTGAAGCTGAGTACCGTGCCCTTTCCTCCACTACTAGTGAACTCACATGGTTGTCCCATCTTCTCAAAGATTTTCAAGTTTCTGTTTGTACTCCTGCACTTCTGTTCTGTGATAACCAAGCAGCAGTACACATTGCATCCAATCCCACATTTCATGAAAAGACAAAACATATTGAAATTGATTGTCACTTTGCTAAAGATAAAGTCTCTTCTGGTTTGATCAAGCTTCTGCCCATTCGATCACAGCACCAGTTGGCTAACATATTCACCAAACCTCTCCCTTCCACTCTGCTGTTTCCATTGTTATCCAAGATGGCTGTCAAGGACCTTTACCAGCCACCTAGAGGGGGGGGGGGTGTTAGAGTTAGTTATCATTAGTTATAATTAAATCAAATTAGTTGTAATTAGTTAAGTTTGACTAATTAAGTTAGTTGTTGACTTTCTTATTTACTTAGTCGGTTATTACAATTGTTACAACAGCTTTCCTGATGTAGCTTTATATAGGGTCATCTACTCTGATGTACAGTAACTAGTTATGATGAAATGAATATTCAATCTTCTCTCATACTCTTCTCTCCTCTCTCTTCTCTCTGACTTCCGCTTGCTCAATAAGATTTAAGGTTGTCCTTCTGATGCAACAAAGAACAGGAACTGTGTTTATTTGATTGATACCAAAGCACCAAGCTGACGTGTTGTTATATAGACTAACAAAGCTTACCAAATAATGACAACTACTGATAACTAAAGCAGATAACTAACTAAGATAAAGGCTACTACTGATTACTAATGAAGATAAGTAATAGCTAATAAGAGTCCTAGGTCTTCATGCTACGAGAGTCCTAGCCATGCATACAGCTCATGCATAACATGGGTTGGGCTTAGGAACTCGGGTGCTAACCTATGAATAAAAGCCAAGTGCAGAGAATTGTTCCACAAAACAAAGGAATTAAAAGAAGAATTGTATTACTCAATAAAAATTAACAAAGGTACAGAAGAAAGAAAACTGAAGTGCTGCTGTATGTTCAACTGACAATACACACTTCAATTTATAATGAAAACTTCTCTAGAATATCTCAACTAACTTAGTGGACTAATGGAGCCAAATGTGCTCCTAAAATTATTCAACAAGAAAAGAACATAACTGACTCCTAAATAAAATAAAGACTAACAGACTTATTGACTTATTCAAAATAAAATTTACAACTGTAAGTGAATGGCAGTAACAACAATAACAGTAAGTTATTGCACTAATTTATGACACTCCCCCTTAGTGCAAACTTACTGTCAACAACACCAAGAGCTTCTCGAAACACTTCAAATTTAGCTTTGCTAAGTGCTTTGGTGAAGATATCAGCCACTTGATCTTTGGTTCGTATATGCAGCAACTCAATCTCCTGAGTCAGCACCTTTTCTCAAATAAAATGGTATTGAATTTCAATGTGTTTTGTCCGTGCATGAAACATTGGATTTCCAACAAGTTTTATTGCACTTTTATTGTCACAATGAATGAGAACTGAATGATTAAGGGCTGAAAACCATTTCTTAAATAAGCCTCTTAAGCCAAATACACTCTTGAGTGGCCATAGTAGCTGCTACATACTCAGCTTCACAACTTGAAAGAGCAACAATCTTCTGCTTTTTACTACACCATGATACTGCAGCTGAACCCATATTGAAACAATACCCAGTTGTGGAGCGTCTGTCATTGACATAACTAGCCCAATCTGCATCAACAAAACCACTCAAAACAAATGGTGTATTATGTTTGTACATTAGCCCAAAATTCAAAGTACCTTTCACATAGCGAAGAATCTGCTTTGCTATAGTAAAATGACCCTCACATGGATTATCCATAAATTGAGAAATGACTCCAACAGAATATGCAATATCTGGTCTTGTGATAGTTAAATAAAATAAACTACCAACAAGTTGTCGAAAAAGTGTTGCTTCTTTCATTGGCTTCCCTTCATTCTTAGTTAGCTTCAAACATGGTTGCATAGGCGTGCTCATTGCTTTTGACTCCCCCATATGAAAATGATTTAGTAATCTTGCTGCATATCCCTTTTGAGATACAAAATAACCATATGATCTTTCAATTTAAGCCAAGGAAACAACTAGCTTCACCCAAACTCTTCATTTCAAAACGGACAGTTAAAGCTTCTTGAAGACGAATTATTTCAGCATCATTGTCTCCATTAATTATCATATCATCCATGTCGAGAAGAATCATTGTGCACATTTTGGGTGTCTTCTTAACAAATAAACTTAGATCTGCATTTGAAGACATAAAACCACAAAATTCAAGATATTGAGCAATCTTACCAAACCAAGCTCGTGGAGCTTGTTTAAGGCCATACAAGGCCTTCTTGAGTCTACAAACATGATTAGGAAACTCCTTTGAAGTAAAACCATGTGGCTGTTCCATAAAGATATCACAATCCAACTCCCCATATAGGAATGCATTCTTTACATCTAGTTGCCATAGTTTCCAGCCTTTATTTTCAGCCAAGGAAATAATTGTACGAACTGTTACCATCTTAGCAACAGGGCTGAAAGTTTCCTCGTAATCTAAGCCATATTGCTGAGAAAAGCCACGAGCAACAAGACAAGCTTTGTACCTGTCAATAGTGCCATCAGCTTTCTTCTTCAGCTTCTAAACCCATTTGCATGTAACTAGATCAGCATCTTTTGGTTTTGGAGCAAGCTCCCACGTGCAATTCTTGTTCAAAGCTGAAATTTCTTCTTTCATTGCTTCTTCCCACTCAAAAATCCCCTTAGCTTCATGGTAAGACTTAGGTTCGCTGTCAGATGAATCTCCAATAAAAAAACAAAATACAATAGAAGAATAATTTAGCTCAACTTCATAATCAGCCAAATAATCAAGTTGCTTCCTTTGCCTTGATGATTTTCGAATCACAGCATAAGGAATCTCATCTTGCTGAATGTTTTATTCAAATGAAGAAATAGTGCTCCCCCTCTCATTGGATGCAGCATCTCCAGAAAAAGGTGCAAAATCAATTGAGTCTTTTGCATCAGCATGCCAGGATGACACTTCATCAAACACCACATCACGGGAAACTATAACCTTCTTTGTTTCTAGATCCATACATCTCCATCCTTTCCTGTGAGTATCATAACCAACAAAAATACAACACCTAGCTTTTGGGTCCAGTTTAGTTCAATTAGTTTTTGAAACATGAACATAACAAACAGCCCCAAAAACTCGAAAATAACTTACATTGGGTTTTTGATGGTACAACACTTCAAAAGGATATGATTTCCTTGGCCACAAAGGCAAACGATTGATAACATGACAAGCTGACTGAATACCTACTACCCACAACTCCCTTGGAAGACTCTTTGCATGCAGCCATGACAAGCACATAGATGTAAGATGTACTAACTTGCGCTCAGCAACTCCATTTTGTTGTGAAGTTTCTGGACAAGTCATTTGACGTTGAATCCCATGTTCTATGCAATAATTATGAACTAATCGGACATGTATTCTCCTCCATTGTCGGTGCGAAGACACTTTATTGGTGCTCGAAATTCTTTCTTCACCTCTTGCTTGAACTGCATAAATTTTGAGAAAGCCTCGCTTTTGTGTTTCAAAAAATAGACCCAACTGAACCGGGAAAAGTCATCCACCATAACCATTATATATTGAAAACCTATGAAGCTAGAAGTTTTTGTAGGCCACATGAGATCTGAATGGATCAACTCTAATACAGCAGAAGCTCTGTTCTCTGAATTTGGGAAGGGAAGACAATGAGATTTTCCATATTGGCAACCAGGACAAACTACATTATGATGATTTTCCTTAAAAACAGGAACACCATCAAAGGGTTTCTTTGTAGAAATTATTTGCAACAATTGATGACCAACATGGCCTAAACGAGCATGCCAAAGTGCTGCACTTGCATTATGGGCAGTCTTTTCAACATATGCATCATTTGCAGACAATACATATAATGATTCTTTTCTTTTTCCAGAAAATAAAATATTAGCTACAACATGCTTCACATTAGAAAGAACTTGAACATCATTTGGACCAAAGAGAACATACCTCCCAGAATCAGTAATTTGAGAAACTGAAGCAAGATTTTTCTTCAAGCCTGGAACATGATAAACATCTTTGAGAGAAACACCTCTGTCATTCAAGCTACCTTCTTTGAAATTTCCTTCTTTCATCACAGGATGTAATGAATTATCAGTTGTCACAATGACCCTTTTTCCACAATGTGGACGAACATAAAAAAGTAGAGCAACATTTCCTATTGCATGATGAGAACAACCAGAATCCATGATCCATTCCTTATTATAGTCTATAACAGCATTGACATCTGTAGGTACGTCAGTCTGGTGCACAACAGAAGTCACACTAGCTGGCTGATCAAAAACTTCAATGGACAAACACTTCTCCCAATTTGGTTGCTCAAACTCATTATTTTCATGTGCAACATTTGCTCCTTCTTCTTTCAATTTAACATGACAGTTTGGCTTCATATGTCTTGGTTTTCCGCACCGATTACACACTATTTTCACCTATCAATCTCACTTAATATGTCCCTACTTTCCACATCCATAACAACCCTTTGATTTGCCCTTGGACTGCCACTCAGTTCTGGACTGATCACCTAATGACTGCTTGGAGAAAAAGTTCTTTTTCCATTGGTGCTTGGCGTATAGAACATCCTCCATTTGTGATGTAGGCTTACTAATGTTGGTAGCTTGTTTCTCTAATGCTTCCTGATTTTAAAGTAAATTTTCCAAATCAATGATTGAAGGTTGACTTGTCCAACCTTGTACGGAAGAGATGAAAGGCATAAACTCTTTCTGCAACCCACGAACAAGATAACGACGCAAACGTGCATCACTCACAGGCTCTTCCGTATCCAGTTCTGAAATTTCATAACACAGATTTTTAACTTTCAAAAAATATTCTTCAATTGAAAGAGTACCCTGTGTGGTCCTAGCAAGTTCATTTTCCAGATACTGCAACTGCATTGTATTTTTCTTCTTGAACACCCCTTCAAGCGTCTCCCACACTTGCTTTGGTGACTTTATATCATGAACATGCTCAATGTAGTCTCTACAGATATATGTCCGCAAAGCAAATAAAGCTTTGCCGCACTTGATATTCCATTTTCGACACAACTCATCATTCTGGGAATTATCCTTTGGAATTTCTGTTTCATCACCATAATTAAGACTCCACAAATCCTGCCCTTATAGATAAGCTTCCATGAACAACTTCCAATAATTATAATTATTACCAACAAGCTTTTCTACAGAGGCATCAAAGAAAGCACTTCGACCATTCATCTTTGTTGAGTAATAAAATCAAACACTTGATGTGCAACCAGGCTCTAATACCATGTGAATAAAAGCCAAGTGCAGAGAATTGTTCCACAAAACAAAGGAACAGAAAGAAGAATTTTATTACTCAATAAATATTAACAAAGGTACAAAAGAAAGAAAACTGAAGTGTTGTTGTATGTTCAACTGACAGTACACACTTCAATTTATAATGAAAACTTCTCTAGAATATCTTAACTAACTTGACTTAGTGGACTAATGGAGCCAAACGTACTCCTAAAATTATTCAACAAGAAAAGACCATAACTAACTCCTAAATAAATAAAGACTAACAGACTTATTGACTTATTTAAAATAAAATAACAATTGTAAGTGAACGGCAGTAACAACAGTAACAGTAAGTTGTTGCACTAATTTATGACATAACCCACCTACCCATCGTATTATTTCCTCCCCCTTCGAAAAGATCCTTGGCCTCATGGATCTGATTCAACTTCCTCTTCATGAGGTTTGTTGGCATTGAGCATGAGGAGTTGTAGTGTCTTGCACCTATGACTTATTGTAAAGCATTCATCGCAGTTAAAACACAGCCCTTTTTCTCGTCATTGCTGCATCTCAGCCCATGTTAGCTTCTTCACTCTCGGTAGTACATTTTTCTCCATCATGGTGTTGGTTCCTTCACTGGCGCATTCCAGGTAGCACTCACAGGTGTGCATCAACCTTAGGCATTGGGCAATCAGAATATCCCCTCATTCTCGCATAATCCACACCTTGCCTACGAACTCATCCTATAGCCCTCCAACGAAAGCTCCAATCAAAGCCTTTTGAGGCCATTCTTGTACATGGTTAGCCAAGTGTTCAAACTCTTGTAGATAGCTAAGGAATGGGCCGGTTTGCTTGATTTTTGACAATGCCTCATCATAGTCTTCCCAAGTCACATTGAGCCTTTTTGTCTTATACGATTGTTGTAGCCACTGTAACCATTGGTTGGCTTCTCCTTCCATGTGAAATTAAGCAAGAAGGACTTGTTGCTCATATGGAGTCCCCTGGTATTCAAAGAACTGTCATACACAATGGAGCCACTCAATTGGGTTCGTTCCCCCATAGCAAGGGAAATCCATTTTGATGTAAGGGGGTACTGCTGAGCTAGATGGAATTTCTGGTGTTGTGGTTTTTGCCAAAACCTTACTACCCCCTTCAACTCCCTTACGTTCATGCCTAAGTGCAGCCAATTCAGCCATCATTTCTTCAAACTTCTTGTTCATGGTGACCTTCAGCCCATAACATCGTTTGTCAAGCCCTTGGACCGTTTCTGTCAACCCAGCTACCTCCACTTTGAGTCTCTCTAATATTTCTTTATGGGTTACCATTTGGCTTTGATACCAAATGATGCAACTAAGGAACTAAGAACAAGAACTAGTTTATTTGATTGATACAAAAGCACCAAATTGATGTGTTGTTATATAAACTAACAAAGCTTACCAAATAATGACAACTACTGATAACTAAAACAGATAACTAACCAAGATAAATGCTACTGCTAATAACTAATGCAGATAAGTAATAGCTAATAAGAGTCCTATGTCTTCATGTTACAAGACTCCTACCCATGCATGTTGCTCATGCATAATGTGGATTAGGCTAGGGAACTCGGGTGCTAACCCGCCTGCCCATCACATCACCTTCCCATGTCGTAGGAGGCAATATGGCCGTCACAATTTAGGTTAAATACAAAACATTGGCATTTTGAGGGTGGAAATCCAAAATGGTGGGAAAGAGAGTTTAACTTCATTTTCCCTTGTTCTGAAAGTTCTTTTGAGGTAATAATTCAAAATCCACTCACTGTTTGAAGTTATTGTTTCAAAAGAAACTTGGTGCACTAACTTTCATTCACTCACATCATTACAGTCTTTAAAGTCCCAAATCCGTAGGATAGGAACACCAAAATCTGGAACATGATCAACTTCAGGTATATGTAAGGGCATTTGAACTATACACATATGCCCTTGGCATGAGAATAGTCAGCAACTTAATGTTTTAAAAGGATATCTAAAAAACCTCACCACTGGGAAAGATGAGTCTATATTAACATTGATTAGAATAAACATCAACAGTGACACTTAGTAGTTTATGCAGCCCAATAAACTCAAGTCCAAGCGCAAACAAAGAGCGCATCCCATTACAAACCAAATTTGCTCTAATGTGAACTAATTTGAGGGCATGAGGTGAGAGTGACACTAGTGTCTCATTCCACTGTCTAGTTCCAGAAAAGAAAAAGATTTCAAAGTTAAAATCGGTGCTAGAATTTGTAGAGTTAAGAAATTGTACCACGTTAAACTTCTAACAAGTATTGAGGGCCATGGGCTGTTGTTTCTCATCTAATTCCTTGTAGAAGGGCTCGCAAACAAAATCCACCAGCATCCATTTTTTATGACATGTAGGAGTTGGAGGAAGGGTGACCCACTGCATTGTTAGTGGGTTGCAGATGTAATATACACTTTGGTAAAACTTCTCTCCACAACACAAAAACAAGTCATTGAAAGTTTTGACAATACAAATTGGCTCCTGTCTTTGGGCATGGTAGCATGTGAGAAAACTGAGAGAACCCGCGGGATATGAACACCGAATCCATGAAGTTTAACTTAGGCAAGCTAGATATCTCATGTATATTTGGTAATATTTTGTGTGTAGATGAAGGTCCATTGCTGTTGTTTCTTCTTTAATGATTGGTGACTAATAAAGCGACAAACAAAATATGGGTTTAATATCAAAGCCAACCAACGCTTAGAGATGCACTTGCATTGATGTTGAGTGGATTTTATACCCATTGTTTAGATACTTTTAGCTTATTATTTTTCATGTTACTTGAGTATTTCTAGTATTAAATAATGAGGAAATTTGGATATTTAAGGCAAAAAGCAAGGGGCCTCAGCTCTAAGAAACAAGAGCTGCAGCACCTATTAAATGAGAATTGAGCACACCAAGCAGAAAGAAAGCGCAGCAGCACATGTTGCTTAGCGCCCTAGCACTTGTTGGTCAAGAATTGCAGTGCATCAGCACCCATGACCTAGCGCACTAGCGCTTCTTTCCGTATGCATCAAGTGGATTTGGCATAACAGAAGCACATATGCTCCTAGAAACCAGCGCCCATATGCGCGCGCGCGCGAAGGATGTCACAGTGAGCAAGCGTCGTATCCCCTTTCCTCTTGCGCAGATGTGCTTGCACACGTCTAACGCCCCATCAGTAATAGCGTCATAGCACTAAAAGGCAGAGCTGCTGCACCCGAGCCTTTATTTCCTTAGGCATGATATTGTTACCTAGTCTAATTAGGACTTTTATTAAAGAATATAAATAGGGCTTTCAAGATTTAGTTGGAGGGGAGGCTAGATGTTTTGGGAGAAAAAGGAAAGCAAGGCAAGGATTCGAGCACAGATTGGTGGCGGTAAATTTGAGTTTCTACAGTGAGTTTTATTCTTCTTCGACTACAAGAAAATTCTCATTTTCTCACGAAAGAACAAATCCATTAGAAATGGTGAAAAATCCATGAGAAACAATGTATAGAAATTATTCCATTATGTTCTTATTTTCTGTCATGAACTAATTTACTTTTCTAGGGCTACGATGTAGCCTAACTACGAATGGTTGTAATTGTTTTTATAATTAATTTATGATTTTATCTTTGCTACTTGAGTATTTATCTTTGTTCTTCATGCCTCTAATTAACTGGCCATTAATTAGTTGATAAATTAATCACAATGAGATCAGAAGGAGATTTGTGTGTCTAGTTCATTGGGATAAATACCATAGGTTGCATGTAGGATAAGAATATACCTCCATGGCCAGTGCAGTCAATTAAAGAGATTCATAGAATTGAATGAATTTTCTTGTTATTCGTAATTCACATAGGAATATAATGGGTTCATAACTTTGGAATATTTTCATTTGACTTTGAGAGAGACTAATGAATAAATTAAGGAATCTTGGCTAGCAATTAGAAAGATAAATCTAGATTAAGGAAATAAGGAATGAAAATGGGGATTAGTTATGGTGAAATCGAAGACCCTAGGCTTTCTCTTTATATTAATTCTTGATTTTTATCTATTTTTCCTTACTTTTAGTTTATTTAAGTTTATTCTTGCAATTTTTCCTTAATTAATTGCTTAGATAAAATTGGAACTAACCAAATTTCGATAGTTAATAACTTTAATCCTTGTAGGAACAATAACTCACTTTTATTATATTACTTGTAAGACTATAGCGTGCACTTGCGCTTCGTTTTCTCACAACAATTGGATCACATACTTTTCAGGGAATCGACATATGATTTCAATAACTAAGTCATCACTGATATCTCTATGGGGCAATTTGTAGACGATTTTTCCTTTTAGAGCAGCTTGGCTAATGATCATGCCAACTGCAGCATTGACCTGGAAAACTAAGCACAACCTTAGCTAGACACATATAATTCAAGTTGGATAATAGAATTTGCATCTGAATATAAATGTTTTATCAGTATATTTATGGTACTAATTATAAAAGAAGATAAATATGTGAAGTGTAAGACTATATATTGCGGTATATTCATTGTGTATTAATACACATACAAAATAATCAAAGATTGAAACTCTAGGACTCTTTTAAAAATGAATGACTTAGATGTTCTAGGACTCTTTTACAAACGATGCTCTGTCATGCCCCTGCAAGATGGTGGACCCATCAAGGACACCAATCTTGTCTTGAAGTGTGCAGAAAATGGAAGAAGGCAGTGGCTTCATAAGAATGTATGCGAGTTGGTCTTTGGTGGAAACATGAGACACACACAACTAGTTGGCTTGAACCTTTTCTCAAACAAAGTGGTAATCCAATGCAATATGTTTCATTCGAGACTGAAACACCAGATTAGCACAAAGATAAGTAACGCCTATGTTGTCACAGTAAATGATTGATGTTTGAGTGAGAGTGATATTGAGCTCTTGGAGGAGGTTAGTGAGCCATGCGAGTTCTATTGTGGTGGAGGTTACAGAGCGATATTCCGCCTCTATGTTGGATCGAGCAATAATTCTCTGCTTCTTGGAAGACCATGATAAGGCATTAGGAACCATGAATACAAGATGAGCAGAGGTAGAGGTGCAATTAGTGGGGTTGCCAGCCCAATCAACATCAAAATAAGCATAGAGATGTAAAGGGCAGTTACCTTTGAGTTGAAGGCCAAAGTGTGTTGTGGACTTGAGATAGCGTAGAGCACACTTTAAGGCAATAAGATGGTTTACTGAGGGCTTATGCATGAACTGGAAAATCCTGTTCACTGCCAAGCCAATATCAAGTCTAGTCAAGCAGAGGTATTAAAGTGAACCAATTAAACTATGGTATTCAATTGCATCTGTGGAAAGGGTGCCATCATTAAGAGATAGTGATCCGAACATAGACATGGGTGTTGAGACTCCTTTGGCACCAAACATCTTAGATTTCTTTAACAAATCATGGATGTATTTATGCTGAAATAAGAATAGACCCGTTGGTTGTTGTAGGAATTCAACACCAAGAAAATATGATGGAGTGCCGAGATCTTTAAGAGAGAAACAAGAAGCAAGCTTCTGACAAAATTGAGATAAAAAAACTAGCACTATTGCTGGTGAGAAGCAAGTCATCGACATATATGAGAAAGTAAGCAATGATACCTTGGTGTCTGTAAATGAATAGAGATCCATCTGACAGAGAGTTGACAAACCCCCATGAAAGGAGAAATTGAGCCAATTCATGGTACCAAGCATGTGATGCTTGTTTAAGGCCATATATGGCCTCGTGCAACCTGTATACATGAGAGGGATCAACATGGCCAGGAGGTTGAGCCATGTAGATTCATCTTGAAGAGTTCCTTGAAGAAAAGCATTGTTGACACCCATATGCTTTAAGGACCACTGATTATGAAGGGCAATGGAGAGGATGGCCTTAATGGTTTGAGGTTTAGCCACCAGGATAAAAGTTTCTTTATAGTCAAGACTCGTTTAGCATAGCCTTTTGGCTACTAACTGTTGTGAGAGATTTTAACACAAGTGTATGTTATCGTTTCCAAGTAATAAGATGAGATAGAGTTATCGTTCCTATGAGGACTAATGTATCAACTACCGAAATTGGGTTAACCTTAATTTTATCTAATCAATCAATATGGAGAGATTTTCAAGAAACAACTAAAATAGGATAAAAACAAACTAAACTAGAAAACTAACAACCTAAACCAGCAAAATGATAGAATTATCAAGAGAAAAATATCTAGGGCTTTTGATTTCACCATAACTATTCTGATTTGCTATTTCTAATTCATTAACCAAGAACAATCTTCCTAATTGTTAGCCAAGAACCCTAAATTATCTATTAGCGTTTCCCAAGGTCAAACAAAAGTATTTCTAAGTTATGAACCCACGATATTCCTATGTGAATTGCAAACAACCTAGAAATTCACTTAATTCTATGGTTCTTTTTAAATAGCTACACAGGCCATGGAGGTATATTCCTATCCTACATACAACCTATGTTCTTAATCTCTATGATCTTTAATTACAAATTACCTCTCAGTCTCATTGTAATTATCTAATCAACTAATTAGTGATCAAACAATTAGAAGCATGAAGATTTGAGAAGAAGAAGACAATTTAATAAAGGAGTTCTTGAATTAAAGAAATAGAAAATCACAAATCATCCTAGCTAGGCTACATCATAGCCCCAGAAGGGAATTTAGTTCATAGCAAAAAGGAAGAACAAGGTAAAATTAAATCTAGACATGGTTCAAAGGGAAGAAGAATAAAAACTCTGAAGAGAAGCCCCAAATCTTGTTGTGTCCTTCTCTAATCCTTGTTTTTGTTCTCCTTCTTGCCTCCAAAAAGTCCAGAAAAGAATCCCCTAAACAATCCCTAAAAGTCTCTATTTATACCCCTAAGCAAAAGCCCTAAAGAAACTTAGGAAAAAGAACACGTATTCAGAAATCTGGTCACGGGCGCCGCGGCACTGGAAAACAGGCGCTGGGTCTCTGCCTGAAAATCCAATTTCTGCTAATTCTGGTGCTGCGGCGCTGAATTCTTGGCGCTGCTCCTCTGCCAAAAACATAAATTTTACAGCAAATGGGCACTGCGGCGCTGGATCTCTAGCGCTGCGGCGCTGGTCCTCTGTCCAGCATAGAATTTTGAGCGCTGCAGCTCTGTATTTCAAGGGCTGCAGCCCTTGGTTGCTGTCTAACTTTTGCATTCTGATGTTCCAGGAGCTGCAGCTCTTGATTTTAAGGGTTGCAGCCCTTACTTTCTGTCCCAAATCTTCATTTCTTCATTTTAAACCATGAAACCTATAATTTAACATAACCAACCCATTAGATGACAATTAAACTCAATAAACAACCAAATAATTAAGTAAAAGATATCTAAAGAGTGGGTATGAAACTCACTCAACACTAACCAAGTCTTGTATCTATCAATGGTGCCATCCGGTTTTCTCTTAACCCTGTCAACCCACTTACAGCCAAAGATGTTTACTATAGAGGGAGGGAGAACAAGAGACCATGTGCCATTACTTAGCAATGCATCAAACTTATGGGACATGGCTTGACACCAGTCAAGGGAAGTGTTGAGTGGATTTTATATCCACTCTTTAGGTATCTTTAGTTTAATAGTGTTTGTTTTTTGAGGAACTTTAGTGTTAAATAATGTGTTTTTATTAATTTGTAGGTTTAAGTTAAAATACATAGACTTCAAGCTTAAAGTAAAGAAATGGCACATTTTGGAAATGAAGGAAGAAACTCAATGTAGCTGCCCTTGAGTTCTGGCGCCTTGGCGCTCCAACTCCATGTGCACCAAAGTTCCAATAACACAGCATTGCGTCGCTACTTGCTTGGCATAGCAGCACCCATTTGGTCATCAAGGAAGACAGAAACAATGCGCCTTAGCGCCTGTCTCCAAGAGCCCCAGCACCTGAGTACCTCGTGCTCTAGCTTAACTTCCAATAACTCAGCATTGCATCACTGCCTCCTTAGCACAGCTGCAACCGAAACCCCCAAAATTGCCACAAGCTCCAAGCACCACAGCGCAATCAATCAAAGGCCTCAGCGCCTAAGCAATTCCCTTTCCTCACGTTGATAAGCATTTCAACTCGAGAGCAAGGACATCAACACTGTGTCTTGAGCACACTAGCACCTTGTTCCACATGGCTTAGCATTCTTTCTCAGTACCCAAGCGCATCAGCGCTTCCTTTGGTGAGCAGCAGCGCCCGAGCTTGATTAGTTTAGGCGGGATCTTCTTTCCTAATTCAAATAGAACTGTTGCTAAGAAGTATAAATAAGGACACTTAGGTTTTAGAAAGAATGGAACTTTTCCTCTAGACATTTTTGGAGAGAAATAAGAGCAAGGCAAGGATTGAAGAATGGATTTGTAAAAGCAAATATGGGCTTCTACTCTGATTTTTATTCTTTTCCCTTCTCACCTATGTCTAGACTTTATTCAATTATGTCTTTCACTTTTGTCATGAACTAAATTCCCTTCTAGGGCTACAATGTAGCCTAGCTAGGATGAATTGTGATTTTCTATTTCTTTAATTCAAGAACTTCTTTATCAATTGTCATATTCTTCAAAATTCTTTATGTCTCTGATTAACTGGCCATTAATTAGTTGATTCGATAATTGCAATGAGACTAGGAGATAATTTGTAATTGAAGATTATAAAGATTAAGATCATAAATTGTATTAGGGATCGGAATATACCTTTATGGTTTATGTAGCTATTAAGAGAACCAAAGAATTGAATGAATCTCTAGATTATTTGTAATTCACATAAGAATATAGTGGGTTCATAACTTGAAAATATTTTCGTTTGACCTTGGGAAAGGCTAATGGATAAATTAGGGTTCTTGGCTAGCAATTAGGAAGATTGTTCTTAGTTAATGAAATAGGGATAATAAATCGAAATAGTTATGGTGAAATTGTAATCCCTAGATGCTTCTCGTCCATATTTCAACCTCTTTTACTATTCATGCATTTTAATTATTGCTCGATAGCAATTCTTGATTTTCTTGATTATCTAGATAAAATTAGAATACAACTAATTTTGGTACTTATTAGCCATAGTCTCTAGGGGACGATAATCTCTCACTCTTTATTACTTGAAAACTATAACGTACACTTGTGTCAGAGTTTTACACAATAGGAGTTGAGGGCTTGGATAAGGCAAGTTGGTTCTATGGTAAGGGTAAGAGGATATTTGGTGGCTTGAAAAGTGAATAACTTTTTAGGTTTGAAGAAGTTATTCTTGGACTGGGTAATTATTTGTTTTTGGGAGGGGAAGGTTGATCAGTTTAAGAGGATGAGGAAGGTGGGGTAGGGTTTGAAACAAGAGGAGGATTAGGGTTAAGGTTGGTGGGAGACAAGGAGGAGTCTATAAGGGGTAGATTGGAAGAATTATCTAAAGGGGAAATAGAGGGTGGGTTCAATTAAATTGTGTTTGAGGGTGGGGGTAAAACAATTTCAAGATGAGGTGAGGGACAGTGGGTTAGGGTTTGAAGAAGGCAAAGATAAGATTCTTGAATTATCAAATGGGACAATAATGTCAAGGTGAGTGGAGCGAGAGTTGTGAGAAGATGGGAAAGTGTTTAAGTTTGAATGAGAGGGTAAAGAATATGAAGGGGACAGAGAGATAGGAGTAGAGTTAGGATAATTTTTAAAAATGGGTGAGGATGAGAATATTGAATTTGGTTGGGACTATGGAGGGGAAAAACAGGTAGTATTATTTTGGGAAAGAGAATGTGAAGGTGAGCAAGATAACGAGGGGGATTACCTGAAAATAGAGGATTATCATGATTAGAGAAGGAAGAATTGGGATTGGGCGGGGAAATGATTGAATATGGGGAATTGAAAGATAAGGGGGATGGTAAGGCAAAGTCAGAGAGGAAATGAGTTTTATTTGGAGAGGACTGTGAAGAGGGAGAGATAGAGTTTGGATTTTGTTGGATATAATTTAAATTTGGAAGAGAATGAGTTAATAAGGACTTTGATGAAGGAGGGAAACTTAATTGAAATTGAGATGAAGTGGGGAAGGAATTCAATTTGGGTGAGGATAGAGAGGGGGAATTCGAAAATGGTAAAGAGGGAGAGGTAGAATGGTAAGTGGTAACTAGCATAAGATCAAGATTAGGAGGGGAAGGGGAAAGGAGAGTTTCGGTTGGTTTAGGATAAGGGAAAATAGTTTTCACAAATTTAACATGTCTAGAAAAAAAAAATTTGTTTAGATAGTCATAGCAAATGTAAGAATGGTGATTGGTTGAATAGCCAAGAAAAATGCAAGGATTGGAACACATGTGAAGTTTATGTGGGGCATAGGAGTGGAGCCATGGATAACAAAGACAACCAAAAGCTTTTAGGTTGGTGTAAGTTGGCTTTTTTTTTAAATAATGTGGAGTAGGGTTTGGACATGTTTAAAACTGGTGTGGGTAACCGATTAATTATGTAGGTGGCTGTAAAAAAAGCATAAGACCAAAATTGAAGAGGTAAGTGGGCAAAATCTATGTGTGAAAGAGCGATTTTAACAATATGCATATGTTTTCCGTTCAGCTAGACCATTTCTTTTAGGAGTATAGGGTGGTGCAGTAAAGAATGAGATGCCATGTTGGGCAAGAAAAAATTTTAATTTTATGAATTCGCCCCCATTATCAGAATGAAAGGAAACAATGGAATGATTAAAGAAAGCTTCAACAATATTTTTGAATTGAACAAAAACTGAATAAACATTTGATTTCTGTTTAAGTAAGTACATCCAAGAATATCTTATGAAATGATCCACAAAGATTACATAATATTTAAATCCATCAATGGAAACATGAGTGAATAGACCTCAAACATCTGCAAAGACGTTTTCTAAAGGCTTGGAGGACTTGAGACTTGAAACAGAGAAGGGAAGATGGTGACTTTTGTGACAAGAGTAGGAGAGACAATCGGCCATGTCTTATTTTATTAGTAGTCGATGATGAACAGAAAGGTGTTGGCAAGTTCTGGTTGAGGATAACCTAGACGATGATGTCAAAGCAAGGAAGAAGGAAGACATTGAGCATGGAAGACATGATTGGAGGAGGAGGGCCGAGAAGGCAAAGCTGGAAGTTGGTAAGTGTTGTTCTTACTTAAGCTGCGAAGGAGAGGTGCCCCCGTAGTCAAATCCTTCATAGAAAAAAAGTTAGGAGAGAACTCAATTAAAACATGATTAGATTTACATAATTGAGACACTGAAATGAGGTTAATTTTCATTTAAAGAACACAATGACCATGAGTAAGATGAAAAGAAGAAAAGGGGTATGTAAGGTAGAGGAACCAAGATGTGTGGTAGGCAAACCTTGACCACTGCCGATGATCATGTTGTCATTGCCATGGTAGGCTTGTTTGGTATAGAGGTTGGATGGATCGTTGGTGACATTATGGCACGCACAGGTGTCAAATAGCCATGGTTGAGGATTAAGAGATGGTTGAGTAATGGTGTAGTTGGCTTCAAGAAATTTTTTTGGTTTGAGGTGAGGGAAAAATTTGAAACAATGGGAGGCAAGGTGGCCAAGTTTGTTACAAAGTTAACAAGTGACAGAGTTAAGGGAGCCAGGAGAGTGGAGCATAGGAAGGAGGAGGTTGGGTTTTGGTTTTGGTTGTAACATTTTTTGGTAGGGGGAGTTTGGTTCTTGGAGGTAAAGTTAGCAGTGAGAGGTGGAGTGAAGGATGAGGACTATTTTTTTTTTCTGATAAGATTCAAAGTCAACAAGTTTTTCTCTAAGTTCCATGAAGGTAATGGGAGTTTCCCGGGCTCTAATAGGGCCAAATATTTCTTTGAATTCAGAACCTATATCATTTAAGGTGTAGATGACAAGATCGAGGTCATAAACAGTGTTGGAAATTAGACTAATTTCTTTAAAAAGATTTTTCATTTGCTGAAGAAAATCACTGACAAGTTGGGCACCACGTTGGGAGGTGGATAGTTTTTCTTTGAGGGATATGAGGCGAGATTAGGATTGGCTAGCAAATAAGGTGTTGAGGAGAGCCCAGGCCTATTTGGCAGTGGAGGGCTTGCCAAACAGCTTGAGAACTTGTGGTTCGAGGGAGGTAAGTATAGCCTAAAGGATGAACTTATCTTGCCGAATCTATAGGGGAAGTTCTGGATTGGGCAAGGAGAGTCCATTGGAATCAATGGTGGTGGGGGGAGGACAGGGTTTGGATGCATCAAGGAAGGGCATGAGGTCATAGCCATAAAATAAGGCATCAACAAGATAACGCCATGAGGAATAATGGTGTTATTTCCTCATGGCGTTATTGAGCTTAATGGGAAGATGTGCGGAAGTGAAAGAGATAAGCAAAGGGCTAGGGTGGGTTGGAAGAAGCAATCACAGGGGGAAGAGAAGTGGAGGTTTCGAAACTAGTGGTGGCCATGGAGAAGAAATTTTTTCTGTTGAGCGATTAGCTCTGATACCATTTAGAAGAAGATAAATTTGTGAAATGTAAAACTATATATTGCTGTATATTCATTATGTATTTATACACATACAAAATAATCAAAGAATGAAACTCTAGGACTCTTTTACAAACAAATGACTTAGATGCTCTAGGACTCTTTTACAAATGATGCTCTATCACTAATCACCATAATTAACATGAATGTATCGAATCATAGGAAAACTTTAGGCATATGGATCTTACAGTAAGGAGAGATTTACCATGAAATAGCTAAACGCATAACTATATGAAAAAACAAAAGTGCACCAAACAATCAAACTCATTTAATGTGATAGCTTGAGAAATATACAAAAAAAAAATGATCTCTTTCTTAAATATATTGTCAAGTATGAAGAATAGAACAAAAACAACAATGTAACTATGATTGAACAAAAATACCAAATAGAAAGAAGTATGTGTTTAGAAGAGACAAGAGGAAAGATATAAAACTTTTCAAAGTGAAAGACTTACAATTCAACAGTAAGCTAGAAATTCACCGATCTGTTGTGATATCCTGAAAGAGTCATTTGCAAGACTGGTTTTGCAGATCCTAAATGAAAACCATACAAGGAAAGATTTAGAAATTCTTGTTATGTGTGTTAAACAGAAGTTACAAACAGATTATGATGGAGGAGGATGATCACTGCCAAGTCATATTGCCACCTCAGCACTTATCAGAATCAGTCAAAGTTAGAGTCAAAGTTAGTTAGTGCCATGTCATGCTAAGTTAGTTACGATTCAGTTTTTAGATTAGTTAAGCAACAGCTGTACTGTGTACAAGCTTCTGGAAGAAGATTAATAGTGCACTTATATATATTGGATGTAGTACAATTCAGATGTAATGAATTTCATTCAATCAAAGTTTGATTCAGAATACACAAATCATTTTGTTTCAGTTCTATCTTTTCTCTCTGCATAACTTCTCTTCTCTGCATAACTTTCTTTGCTTCTGTTGTTCATTAACTTCTCTGATTCTTCATTATCAATTCTGCTATGCTTTGCTCATCTTCATCTTGCCTTGTTGTGTTCATCACTGAGATGTTATGATCCACCTGCACCTTCAAAGGAGTCTGCAATTTTAACATGGTATCAGAGCGGTTCTAATGGCTGATCACTGTGCATTTTCTGTGACACCATCTCAAGAATCAGGGAACTCATCTTTTCCAATGCTAGGTCAAGCTCTCACCATCAAACTCGATAGAAGCAATTACTTGATTTGGAGAAATCAACTGCTAAACATAGTAATTGCAAATGGCTATGAAGAAATTCTTGATGGATCCAAGACTTGTCCAGCAAAGCTTATTCAAGATTCTGCAGGTGTGTTAACTCTGAATTCAGAGTATACCTTTTGGCAAAGGTAAAATCGCCTTGTGATGAGTTGGATCTATGCTTCTCTAACTGAGCAGATCATGGCTCAAATTATGTCATACAACACTGCTGCAGAGATTTGGAGATCATTAGCAGATTCGTTTGCTTGTTCTTCAAGAGCAAGAATTATGGAACTCAAGCTTAAGTTGCAGACTACACAGAAAGGAAATCTTGGAGTATGGGATTACATCTTGAAAATCAGAAACATCTGTGATAACTTGAGAGCCATAGGAGAAACCATTACTCAAGATGATCAAGTCATGGCTATTCTTAGTGGATTGGGGCC
>QAOA01006880.1:54659-88812 GCA_003255065.1 Cercis canadensis
TTACTGCTCATTGATGATTTTACTCATTTTTCATGGATTTATCTACTCAAGTCTAAATCAGAAACATTACACATGTTTCAGAATTTTCAAAGCATGGTAGAAAGACAGTTTGACTGCAAGATTAAGACACTTCAGTCTGATTTTGGAGGGGAATTTATTGCCTTTGATAAATTAGTTAAAACCCTTGGCATGCAACACAGGTTCTCTTGTCCATATACACCAGAACAGAATGGTATAGTGGAAAGGAAAAATAGGCATGTGGTAGAGACAGGTCTTTCATTGCTCATTACTGCTGGTATGCCAACCAACTATTGGCCTTTTGCTTTCCAAACAGCAGTATATCTCATTAATAGGCTTCCTACAGCAGTACTGCAGCATCAGTCTCCCTATGAACTATTATATCACAAGGTTCCAGTGTTTACTCAAATTAAGACCTTTGGCTGCCTATGTTTTCCATACCTTAGGCCATATCGTGCTCATAAGCTAGAAACCAGGTCTGCCTCATGCTGTTTTTTGGGTTACAGTAACAAACACAAAGGATTTTTGTGTTTAAATATGGAATCCAAGAAGATTTATATCTCTAGGCATGTTGTCTTTGCTGAATCCATGTTTCCTTTTCAGTCTCTTTCACCTGCAGTACCTGATGATCTTTCAGCATGTCAAATACCTGTCATTCTTCCTTCTGCTCAAAATGCACCAATGGCTCACAGCAACCCAATTCACAATCCTTCCCCTATTTCCACTGCTGCTAGTTTACCTCTTCAAAATTCCTCTTTTGATGCCAATATACAGTCATCACCAGTGCCTACATCAAGACCTCATTCACCATTTTCTGGTTCAGTTTCAGAATCCCCTACCTTGTCCTCTCCTGTTGTACCACTTCCCACCAGAATGGTTACAAGAAGTCAGAATGGCATTTTTAAACCAAAAGCATATACTTCTGCTTATCTCTTGAAATCTGTGGAACCCTCTACCTATACACAAGCAGCTACATCATCTCATTGGGTTACTGCTATGGAAAAAGAATTCTCAGCTTTGCAAGCAAACAACACTTGGGAACTTGTGTCCTGCCCAAGTCATAAGAATATTGTAGGTTGTAGATGGGTTTACAAGTTGAAGTATAAGGCAGATGGTACTATTGAGAGATATAAGGCTAGGTTGGTGGCTCAGGGGTTCACCCAAACATATGGAATTGATTTCTTTGAGACTTTCAGTCCAGTAGTGAAACCAGCTACCATCAGAATTGTTCTTACCATTGCCATCTCCAAGGGTTGGCCTATTCAGCAGCTTGATGTCAATAATGCATTTCTCAATGGAGATCTCCATGAAGAGGTTTATATGAAACAACCCCAAGGTTTTGAAGATTCTCAATTTCCCCACCATGTGTGCAGACTTAGAAAAGCTTTATATGGTCTTAAACAAGCTCCTAGAGCTTGGTTTACAAAGCTCAAAGTGACCTTGCTGCAATGGGGTTTCAAATCTACTCTCTCTGACAGCTCTCTCTTTGTTTTTCATTCTGCTTCAGTAGTGCTTTACCTACTGGTATATGTGGATGATATCATTCTTACTGGTTCTAGCTTGCAGCTTATCCAATCTCTTGTTACACATCTCAATTCTACGTTTTCTTTGAAAGATTTGGGTTCTCTCCATTACTTTCTGGGTGTTGAAGTCTCTAGGCATGGTACTTCTCTTCACTTGAATCAAACCAAGTATGTGTCTGATTTATTGCACAAAGCTGGACTTGCGAATGCTAAGCCTGCTGTCACTCCTATGGTTAGTTCTCAGGTTCTTTCTATCACTGATGGCCAACCTCTGGCTCAGCCCTTTCACTATCGTAGCCTAGTGGGGGCATTACAATATTGCACCATCACTCGTCCAGATATTGCTTATGCAGTGAATAAGTTGTGTCAATTCATGAGCAGGCCTACTGATGTACATTTGCAAGCTGCTAAGCGTGTTCTCAAGTATCTCAAAGGGACTCACACTCATGGTCTTACTTTTTGTCAGTCCTTTACCTTGCCTCTGCTTGCTTATTCAGATTCTGACTGGGCTGGCTGTCCAAATGACAGACGCAACACCAGTGGTCATGCTATCTTCTTTGGAGCTAGCTTGATCTCATGGTCCTCAGGAAAACAGAAGGTTGTGGCTCGCTCTAGTACTGAGGCTGAGTATTGAGCCTTAGCAAATGCCACTTCAGAATTGATATGGTTACAGTCTCTCCTGACAGAACTTCACCATCCTCTTCTTACTGCTCCCTTGCTGTTATGTGACAACTTAAGTGCTACTTTCCTTGCTGCCAATCCTGTACTTCATGCTCGTACAAAGCATATTGAAATTGATTGTCACTTTGTAAGGGAAAAGCTGCTAAATAAAACTCTCAAGCTTTGTCATGTGCCTGCCACAGATCAGTTGGCAGATATGCTAACCAAGCCATTGCCAACCAAGGCTTTTCTATCCAATCGCACCAAACTCACTATTCTTCCTAGACTTGTGCGTTTGAGGGGGGATGTTAAACATAAGTTACAAACAGATTATGATGGAGGAGGATGATCACTGCCAAGTCATATTGCCACCTCAGCACTTATCAGAATCAGTCAAAGTTAGTTAGTGCCATGTCATGCTAAGTTAGTTACGATTCAGTTTTCATATTAGTTAAGCAACAGCTGTACTGTGTACAAGCTTCTGGAAGAAGATTAATCGTGCACTTATATATATTGGATGTAGTACAATTCAGATGTAATGAATTTCATTCAATCAAAGTTTGATTCAGAATACACAAATCATTTTGTTTTAGTTCTATCTTTTCTCTCTGCATAACTTCTCTTCTCTGCATAACTTTCTTTGCTTCTGTTGTTCATTAACTTCTCTGATTCTTCATTATTGCTTTGCTCATCTTCATCTTGCCTTGTTGTGTTCATCACTGAGATGTTATGATCCACCTGCACCTTCAAAGGAGTCTGCAATTTTAACAATGTGTGGGATGGGAGCCACATGCCCAAAAACATTTTGGAGTGAACAAATATTAGTGACTTAGTGAGTTATCCTATGACAGGACTGATCCCTCGGGTATTTATACTAGTCAAGTGCTCAAACGTGATCAGTCTCCATTTTCAAATGTAAAAGGGTACCTAAAAGGATTCATTACAATAGTGGAAAGAACATACATTTAAAATCCTACAAATTCAATTAATTTTATTCCTGAAAGTAGATTAGGAATGTTCCCCCCCCCCCCCCCCCCCCCCCCCCCCCCCCCCCCCCCCCCCNCTATTTATTTCTGAACTATGGTATAATATGTTACCAAAATTAGACAAAAGAGATTACTATCCATGTACGAGTTGTTGGCCTTAGTGTATAATTCACCATATGATGTTGTATCTTGTTCTGAAGAAATTAATATATGAAGTTAAGGTAATGTAATATGGCAAATAATTAGAGCAAGTAGATTGGGAATATTTTTCTAGATGAAAGGAATCAAGGTTATCTTCCCTATTTCCTTAATTATGTCTATTTTTGGATGATGGTAAGAAATATAGTACACATATTAATATGATAAAGATAAAGATGAGTGCTTCATTGTGCGTGTCACAATGTAATAATATTTTTTTCCTAAAGAATTTATTCAATTTTTTTAGGAGAAGAAATTATTCAGAATATGGTAACATACCCGTATGTCAATTCAGTTGAGCAAGTAAATTCTAAATTCTTTAGCCTAGATAAATGGAATCAAGATAATTTCTTCCCTTTATTGGCTTCTGCCTATTTCTCTGTTATATATTTATGGCTTACCTTATTTCCACAACCATCGGTATTTTCATTTTGTTAATGCCAAGATTGTTAATGCAACGAATTAATTTATGTAAAAATTTTATTGTGGCAAGATTTCTATTAATCAATCAGAAGAACACTTTTTTATAACAGAAAAGTTACACCCTCTCAAGAAGTTATGTATGTTTAGAATTCTTCTTTATTTATAATAGTAAATATTTTTAGTTGATTAAAAGCTAAACAATGAAAAATAATTTATCCTCTCTTAAAATCTCACCCCACCTATTTTAAGAACTAGATAATATAAACTGAAATAGCACAAAAAGGCCATGCGATGTGCGTGGTGGGATAGCATAGAATGCACCTTCCTTCATTATGCGACTCTCGAGATACTGAATATCCTTTGCTGGTCTTGGCCTCTACATTCACGGGCTCAGTGATTGAGAGCTCATCTGGCCTTTCCTCTGAAGCTAGCTTCCCATATGCATCTTTCAGGGTCAGCATATGATCAAATATAAACCGAGCCACATACACAGGCCCACTTCCTCCTTCAATATTATATGAATTTACAAAAAAAGCAAAAAAAAAAAAGGTGTCCATCTTGGGCTTACTCACATGCAATTTCATAAATATGTAGAAGTTCTTCCTTCATGCTCTATTACAGCTCTATAGAGACTCTTGTATTGGACAGTGTTGGTCGCAGAATAAGTTTTTGCTCTCCTGTGAGAGAAAACTTATTCGTAGGAACACGTTTCCTTGCTTCCCAGTTGTCTGGTTGGGAAGGGTCCTAATCGATACTCCATGTTTGGGCCATTAAATTGGAAACAACTTTGAACATGTATGATGTCAGACATGTGGGTGGAGTATGATGTTGCTGCTTGCTGGTGCAGTCAGTGTCGGCAATATCCAGTAGGTGTCTTTTTTTTTATTTTGTCAATAGCTGAATACTGACTGCAATCAAGGGGATTCAAATCAAAAAAAAAGGAATAAAGAGATAAGCATTACGAATGAGAACATGCTCTATTGAATTAGAGCTATTCCTCCTCAAAACTTTTCTCTTTTATTGATAAGTCGGTTTTATACCACTTATCCTGTATTTATCTACCTTGTTAATTGTTTGTTCTAGGGTATTTTGAGTTTAATTCTTATGAATTAATGTTTATTTTATAGGTTTTTATGTTAGAAGTCTTTGGAAGTCACTTTGGTATTTTTCAGTGTCAAAAAGAGCAAGTTTTGACAAATTTGGGATGAAGGCAGCAACTTGGGCGCCACAGCCTCCTATTTGCGAAGAAAACCAAAGATCAGACAAAAGTTAGGACGCTGCAGCCCCCTCCAGGTAGAAACTCGGAGGCCGTAGCACCTTCCAGGCAGAGAATTGGAGGCTACAGCGCCCAAACCCAAGGCTACAGCCCTCCGAGGTCAACTCGGGATTTGACTTTCAAACTCCCTAATTTCATTAGGACTCTTACTTTATTTTAATTTTTTTTTCTCCTAAACTTCCTAGGACATATAAATAGGACTCTTAAAGTCTAAATTAAGGTTCCACACGTTTTTACACAAGAGGCAAGAGGAGGAGGAAGATCAAACTCCAAAATTGGGATTTCATCATTGATTCTCAACTTCTAAGAGTTTTTCTCATCTTTTTCTCTTGTTCTTATGTTTAATTTCCGTGTAATCATGTTTTTATCTACTGTTATAAACTAAATCCCTTCTAGGGCTATGATGTAACCTAGCTAGGAAGATTTGTGATTTTTTATTCTTTTAATTCAAGAACTTCTTTATTAATTGTCTTCTTATTTTCAAGTCTTCTTTCTTCTAATTGTTTGATCATTAATTAGTTGATTAGATAATTACAATGAGACTGTGAGGTAATTTATAATTAAAGATCATAGGGATTAAAAACATAGGTTACATGTTGGATAGGGATATACCTCCATGGCCTATGTAGCTATTTAAAAAGAACCATAGAATTAAGTGAATTTCTAGGTTATTCACAACTCACATAGGAATATAGTGGGTTCATAACTTAGAGATATTTTTGTTTGACCTTGGGAAAGGCTAATAAATAATTTAGGGTTTTTTGCTAGCAATTAAAAAAATTGTTCTTGGTTAATAAATTAGGAATAGCAAATCGGAATAGCTATGGTGAAATCAAAAGCCCTAGATATTTCTTGTCCATTTTTCTACTCGTCACTGATTTACTATTTTTGCCTTTAGATTATCAATTATATTCACTCATTAATTCTCTAGATAAAATTAGAATACACTCAATTTTGGTACTTATTAGTCACATTTTCCGTGGGACGATATTTTACTCTCATTTTATTACTTGAAAACGATAACGTACACTTGCGTTAAAGTTTTACACAACATTTATCTTTCTAATTTTTTCATTTTTAGTTCAGATTTCATATTATTCTTTACTCCTAGTAAGAGAAACGTTTATCCATAAATATTTATACCCTTTCACCGTTGTACACATAGTTGATAGATATTAGTATTAGATAGAGTTAATAAGGGTTTTTCTTGTACATTAGATAGACTTTGCATTGGTGTATACTTCCATCTAGTATTTTACGTAGTGTTTAAGTCATATTATGACTCTTGTAGCCACTGCTATATAAGCAGTCTTCTTCATTCAATGAAGTAATACAGTTTCCCTTCTTCTACATGGTATTAGAGCCTTCTTGCCTCACAGCAAAAGGAAAACACAAGGCAGGGCAGAGCAAAACAAAGGGGTGACTCTAGCCAGATCCTCTTCCTCTTCTACACAATATTCTATAGTGGAGCCGTTTCCTAGTTGGTTGATTGCTGCCTCACCTTCCTCTTTCTTTTCTTCTCTCCTCCTCATGTTGATAATTTAGTACTTCTTCTCTGCTTCTAATGTTGATAGCTTAGTATCCACCAATTACAACTCAGTGCCTTTGACCTCTATCCATTCTCTACTCGACCCTCTGCCAGTACAAATAGCCCTTGTTGCACTCCTATACTCTTTTATTCTAAACTCTATATATACCTTTTTCTATTGTAATATTTTTCTTTCAATTCTTAAAGTTGATTACTTTCTCAACTTCTTTCTTTGCTAGTTTTCTACCAATTATGTGGTATTCTTTTAGTATCTTCTATTCCCTTTGAGCAAATTATTGAGAGACGCTTAATTCTCATTTCTTTCAAATTATGCTTCTTCCTTAAAATCTGACCAATTTTACTTCACATGGCAGCTTATATAATTATTCTTCTATGTTTTCCGTACTATTTCTTCACAAATTGGCAACATCACTTTCTTTCTTTCTTTGCATATGCATGGGAATTTCGATCTTATAAATTCCATCTTATCTTCATCATCTCTCAATTCAACTCCTATAAGGACTCTTTTTTTTTTTTTTTCTCCCATCCTTACCTCGGGATCCTAGTCATACAAGGATCAAACTCTTACCTTTTCTGATTAATATACAATCTCCTTTGCATACCAAGTGGATTAATGTAGGTTTGTAGCACATTTAAGCAAAAGATCAAGAAGAAATCATCTTACAGCATATCTCCACGACAATCAGCGAGCACATCTCTTTACCGAGTGCCGGCTTTCTCAAGTCAAGGGACAATCTGACCAACTCTTAAAAGTGCCGCTCAGCTTGAGGGGGGATGATAGATATTAGTATTAGATAGAGTTCTATAATAAGGGATTTTCTTGTACATTAGATAGAGTTTGCATTGGTGTATACTTCTGTCTAGTATTTTACGTAGTGTTTAAGTCATATTCTGACTCTTGTAGCTACTGCAATATAAGTAGCCTTCTTCATTCAATAAAGTAATACGGTTTCCCTTCTTCTACAATAGTAACATTTGAGTTTAATCTAAAATGAAATTAGAACTCTAAACTCACATGAACTTTTTCATAGAATAGTAAAGTATCATTCCTCGTTTCATATAAATTGGATCCCTTCAAAAGGGGTCACCCTTTCCTGGGTCTTTCTTCTCTACGGAGGAGTAGAAGCGTTTTTACATTACAGCATAACTAAAAGTCAAAAATTTCGTAAACAAATTAGAAACAAGTAAAATTGCGTATCATGCATTTTTATATTTTAACTTAACTAAAATATAAAAGACAAGTAAAAAAATAAACTCATATAAAACAGCGTTTCAGTAGTAGCAAAAGCCCCTTTTGGTTCTTAATTTGCACTCTAGCAAAGCAAAGAGACAAAGTAGCTCAAAAGAGTCGAGGGAAAAATCTGATCGTTTTCCTCACAATCTAATATTTAATTAAACAAATCCTTTTCAACAGGATTGGAGAGGATTTGGCATGCCGGACCAAACATACTATGTCTTAAGACAGTGCAAAACGATATTTTTATGGCGAGCTTTACAATACACAGTTATTATTGTGTACTCATAAATAATTAAACACAACTAGTTATACGTAGCAGAACTAACCCTAATTAAGATACCATTACGAAGATCTCAAAAAATTAAATTTCTCTATTAGTGTCAAATACCCAAATAATTGAGAAATTTTGCATTTACCTCAAAGTTACACAATTTAAATAGTTAACTTGAAATTGAGGGTAACTTTGACCCAATTAAATTTCAAATTTGTCAACTATTTAGGTGTTTAATTCATATCAGGTGTTGACACCCAAATTTTGCACTCACTTCATACAAAATAATTCTCCATGGATACTTTGGGTTAAGTCTCACAATTCTATTTTTGTACATTGGCCTTTTGATTTTATTTTATTTTGAGGCCTAATCCAAATATCTCTAATACTACAAAATAAAAATAAAAATAGAAACAACAAATAAAATGAAATAGTTGATAAAGAATATCTTTCATTTTTCAAAACAAAAGATCCTATCAAGATTCATTAAAATGAGACAGAAAAAAATTAAATGAAAACATGGTGCAGCAAGCAACCCTTTTGGCATTTTCACCTCATCTCCATTGGGTGACACCACCTCTTGGTTGACTGGCCACCATTGCCTTCTTTGGCTGCACAACTGTCGAGAACCAATTCAACTTAAAAGCCTAAGCTGATAGGTGAAGGCTCATGAATGATTTTATATCTAACACGCCCCCACACTCGAAAACCCTTTGGGCTTGAAGCGTGGATAAAGCACAGGCCTATTTATACCATGTGCTGAAATTTCAATTTAATTGAGAAAGTGAGGATAGAAGGATTCGATCTCCTGACCATTTGGTTAAAGAGGCTCTGATACCATGTCAAGAACCGATTCAACCTAAAAGCTTAAGCTGATAGGTGAAGACCCATAAATGATTTTATATCTAACAACAACCTGCAAAGGGGAGAATAAGGGTTTAACATTAATAAGAAAATGAACCCCAATTCTAGCTATAAAAAGTCTCCCCAAGTAGAACAAAATACAGCAGCCAAATAGAGAAAAAAGATACTAAGTGAACCACAGAGAGTAAGATACAGGGAGAAGGGAAACTTTGAAAATTTGAGAAGCATAGCAACCCTCACAGAGTGAACCAAATAGCAACATTCAAATAAACATCCAGTTCAGGTACCAATTCTATCCCATTTTTTTTCTATTGAATTTCCTATTAGTCACGTCTCTTAAGACTAAGATGACCCACTAAAGAGATATTTATCTACCACTAATAAGAGATATGTATCTATTAGATAACTGATAAGATATGTTTATCTACCAAATAATTAGTGGATGTTTATTCATTAATAAGATACATTTATCTATTAGATAATTATTCGATAATTAGCTAGTTGTGAGAAGAGATAGTTATCATGAGATAACTGTTAAAGAGTTAGTTTCCTTGATGAAAGGAAATTGTAGCAGATAGTTATCTAATAGAGTCTCTAGCCTAGCCTATAAATAGTTTGCGATACTCCATTAATATCAGGCATAAGGAAAAGGCATAGGCTAGAAGCACTCTCTCAGTTCTTCTAAATACTATTACGCATCAATGGCTGGAGGTTAGTAATTTTGCAATAAAGTTTACGTCTATCAATTTAATTTCTCTCATTTGGTATCAGAGCTCAGTTAATACCTCTGCCTTTTTGCATCTGTTGTGCCGAACAAATTATGCTTTCATAGCTTAAAAGCTATACTATTTGGAAACATAGAGAGGCACATATTCCTTTGTTATATACATGTATTCCTATGGGTCTAGTGGTCTAGTAGTGATGGTAAAGTTGTTGGTTTTGGAACTATGATTGACAATTTATTTAAAATTGATTTAGGCCCCACTTTTGAGTCAAGTCCATTAACCCTACACACCACCAATATTGGTGTTAAGCAAACTATTGCAAATGAAAATTCGTCCTTACTTTGGCACAGGAGATTGGGACATATCTCCATTGAGAGAATCAAAAGGTTAGTAAAAGAATGGATTCTACAGGATCTTAACTTTATTTATTTTGGCACTTGTGTAGACTGGATAAAGGGCAAGCAGCCTAACAAGTCCACTAAAGGTGCCAGAAGAAGTAGTGAGCTTCTTGAGATCATACATACAGATATATTTGGTCCTTTTCTTACCCCATGTCTAAATGGTTATAGATATTTTATCTCATTCATTGATGATCATTCAAGATATATTTATTTTTATCTCTTGTTTGATGAGTCAGAGGCACTTGATGCCTTTAAGGTTTTCAAAACAAAGGTGGAGAAACAAAAAGAAAAGAAAATAAAGATAGTAAAATCAAACAGGGGTGGTGAATATTATGGTAGATACACAAAAAAGGACAAGCACCAGGTCCATTGGCTAAATTCCTTCAAGAAGAGGGCATTATTACTCAATACTCAATTGTAGGCACACCTCAACAAAATTGTGTGGCTAAAAGAAGGAATTGTACCTTAATGGAGATGGTGAGAAGTATGGTTAGCAATTCAAGTTTAACTATATCTCTTTGGAGTGAAGCCTTGAAAATCTTTGTGTATATCTTAAATAGAGTTTCATCAAAGGTTGTTCCAAAAACACCTTTTGAAATATGGAACAGATGGAAACCCAGTTTAAGACATTTACACATATGAGGTTGTCCAGTTGAAGTAAGAGTTTACAACCCAAACTTGGGAAAACTGGACCTAAGAACAATAAGTGGTTATTTCATTGGTTATACAGTTAACTCCAAGGGATATAGGTTTTATTGTTCTTCACATACTCCTAAAATAGTTGAAGCTATAAATGCTAAGTTTCTTGAAGATCATGAAGTTAGTGGAAGTGGAAATTCTCAAAAAGTGGTATTTAAAGAAACAAGGGAACCATCTATTGTACCTCCGTGTATAATGGATTTAATTCCTATTCAAGCCAACCCTTATAATGCTATTGAATAACAACTTGTTCAACCACCACTTAATGAGAACTTGCTACATGAAGAACCTGCTAATATGAAACCCATTGAACAAGAAACAGTAGAACTAAGAAAATCTTCAAGAACGAGAAAGCCAGCAATTTCTAGTGATTACATTACATACCTCCAAGAATTTGATTATAATGTTGGACCTAACAATGATCCAAATTCATTTTCACAAGCCATGAGTGAAGTAAATTCCATACTATGGTATAATGCCATGAAAGAGGAAATGGAATATATGACAAAGAACCAAGTATTGGACCTTGTCGAATTACCAAAAAGGGCATCCATTGTAGGATGCAAATGGGTCTATAAAACAAAGAAAGATTATTCTGGTAATATTGAAAGGTATAAAGCAAGACTTGTGGCCAAAGGTTTCACTCAAAGGAAAGGCATTGATTATCATGAAACCTTCTCTCCAGTTTCAAAAAAAGAATCATTTAGGATAATCATGGCCTTAGTAGCTCATCTTGATTTAGAGTTACATCAAATGGATGTGAAAACATCATTCTTAAATGGAGAACTTGAGGAGGAAGTGTACAAGCACTAACCTGAAGGTTTTGAAAGTCAAGAGGGTAGTCATATGGTTTGCAAATTAAAGAAATCCATATATGGACTAAAGCAAGCATCCCGCTAGTGGTATACAAAGTTCTACAACATTGTTTTCTCTTATGGTTTTGTAGAGAACATTGTTGATCAATGTATACACCTTAAAATTAGTGGGAGCAAATTCACAGGCTTAGTCCTATATGTTGATAACATTCTTCTTTCAAGCAGTGACCTTGAGCTTTTGCGAGAGACAAAGCTATTTCATTATCAGAACTTTGAAACGAAGGATATGGGTGAAGCCTCTTATGTCATTGGCATAGAGATTCATAGAGACAAATCCCTAAGGGCATTAGGACTATCTCAGAAAGCCTACATTTAAAAAGTTCTAGAAAGATTTAGGATGAATGATTGTTCATCTATAGTTGCACCCATAGTCAAATGGGACAAATTCTATCAGTATCAGTTTCCTCATAATCCATTGGAAGTGAAACAAATGGAAAACATTCCATATGCTTCAGCAGTAGGAAGCCTTATGTATGCACTAGATCTGACGATGCCTTTGTAATAGGAATGTTGGGTAGATATCAAATTAACCCTAGTATGGAGCATTGGAAAGCTGCTAAAAGGGTTATGAGATATCTTTAGGGAACCAAGGACTACAGATTGACATACAAGCATTCGGATAATTTGGAAGTGATTGGATATTCAGATTCTGATCATGATGGATGTGTAGACACCTTAAGGTCTATTTCAGGATACATCTTTCTCCTAGCTAGAGGTGTTATATCTTAAGGAAGTAAAAAAGCAAGGTCATGTTACATCATCCATAATGGAAGCTGAATTTATTGCATGCTATAAAGCTACATCACAAGCAATATGGTTAAAGAATTTCATATATGGCCTGAAAATTGTTGATTCCATTGAAAGGCCACTAAGGATTTATTGTGATAATTTGGCTACAGTATTCTTTGCAAATAATAACAAGATTGGAGGCCAAACCAAGTATATCAACATTAAGTATTTGATTATCAAAGAAAAGGTCAAGGACCGAATTGTTGTTATTGAGCATATAAGCACTAAATTGATGACTGTTGATCCATTGCCTAAAGGCATGCAGGCTAAAGACTTCAAGGATCATGTGGATCATATGGGACATGCTAGCTCAAATTAGACCATTTGTTTTTCTTTGACATCTTTGGTTATTGTATTTATTTATTATAGACATAAAGTTTATGTGCACATTAAGATTTTCTTGAATAAAGTTTGATTTATTTTTGAATCAATAAAGTTGGACCTTGAATGAGCTCATAATGAGTAATTCATATAATTAGATGCTTATTTGAAAATAATCAAACATTGTAATACATGGAAGGAAGTGTTTGCTATGTTGAGCATAACCACCATGATTCATGTATTGAGAATTTTTAAATGAGCATTTTGCCATAACTAGCTAAAGTGACATGAAGCAAATTTGGCCAAACTAAAGTTTGTCACAAAAGGAAATTATCTGATAAAGCCATGTGGGCCAAGTGGGAGAATGTTAGCCATGTCTATTTTGAGACTAAGATGACCCACTAAAGAGATATTTATCTACCACTAATAAGATATATGTATATATTAGATAACTGATAAGATATGTTTATCAATCAGACAATTAGTGGATGTTTATTCACTAATAAGATACATTTATCTATTAGACAATTATTCTATAATTAGCTAGTTGTGAGAAGAGACAGTTTTCTTGAGATAACTGTTAAAGAGTTAGTCTCCTTGATGGAAAGAAACTGTTATAGATAGTTATCTGATAAGGTCCCTAGCCTAGCCTATAAATAGCTTGTGATACTCCATCATTATAAGGCATAAGGAAAAGGCATAGGCTAAAAGCACTCTCTCAGTTTTTCTAAATACTACTACGCATCAATGGCTGGAGGTTAGTAATTCCAGATTAAAGTTTATGTCTATCAGTTTAATTTCTCTCATTTCCATTTTTGTTGCACTACACACCACACACAGAGTGTATCTGTGTCACAACTTGCCTACTTTTTTCAAACAAACAAAGACCCAAATTAGAGAGAGAAACCCCCTTTCAGAGAGAGATACCAAATTAGGAAGGAGAGAGCTAAAAAAATCAATTCCACCCCCAAATCAACCATTAGAGTGACAAATTTTTAGAGAGAGAAATAGACTCCTACAGAGAGAAAAATAGAGAGAGAAAGGAGGGAATTCGTACCTTTGCCAGCAATGGTTGAGAAATAGAACCAAATCCATGGGAGCTCTATGTTTTTCTCCACCTACGTTCCCCCTTGTCTCTTGCATTTATTTTCACCCATGCCCCTCTCTTTGTTCTTGTTTCCTTATTTCTCTTCTCTAATGGTGTGTTTTAAGTTTCAATGTATTTATTTCCTTTTTATCTTTTTCTTGAGTTAGGATCATTTGGGCTTTTAACATTGCTGTTGGAGTTTTTATTTGGTTTAGTTATGGTGGGTTTGTTTATTTTAGTTATGGAGTTGGTATTGGCTTTGCTTATTTGGCATTTGTGGGGTTCTATTATCAATTGGATCAGGCCATGAATTGGACCTAGCTTGTTTTTGTTCTTTTTCTTAACTTACTTCCTATTCATTACTCGGTTTGGGTCATTTTCTTGGTCATGTTAATTTTTGTTACTTGCTGATTGGGCAGGTTCGAATTGGGTTGTGTTTTTTATTTTATTTTTTTTACTTGTTGGGATTAGGCCTTTGTTTCTTTTAATTGGGCTAGGTTATTTTTTTTGTTTTGTTTATCTTCTATTTAAGGGTTATAGTGTTAAATATATTTAGATTTTTTATTTCTTTCTTTTCTTTTTGAACTCATCTATTTAGGACTCATGTTTTATTTTTGGGCTACTCTAATTTATTTATTTGTTCTTTGTATATTATTGTTATCATTTTTTATTATTTTATCCTAATGGCACTAATTTATTTCATCTTATTTATTTTGCATGTTTCATGCATTTCACATTATACTTAATCATTTTTTGTAAATAAAATTAAAGTCTGACTACGGATTAAATTAAAGAATAATTGTATTGATAATTTTTCCTAATGTTTCTGAGGTGAGGGATAAATTTCTTAGTTATGCCAGAGGTACTGGTGTGGCCAATGAAATTCTCAATATCGCTTTTATCTCTTTAATTATTGTATCTCTAGTATTTATTTGCTACATTGTAATTCATCTCATCGTAACATTATTTTTACTTATGATAGAATAAGATTACCAATGAGGAAATAATCAAAATTAGTCATAATGATGACGACGTTTTGACATTCCGAAGGTAAAAGGATCTATCTAATTTTGCTAGAAGTACTGGCGAGACTTGAGGTTGACCCCTCATAAAAAAAAATTTCTATGCATAATTTTCCCTAAAATTAAACCTTGAGCACAACATCCTAATTTTTATTTGCCTTAAACTATGGGTCAAATATACCGATGAGGGAATAATCAAAATTAGCATAATGATGGCAACATTTTGATATTCCAGAGTTGAAGAGTGTCAATTTAGTTTTTCCAAATATGCTGGTGGACTTAAAGAAATACCTCTAATAAAAAAATCCTTGACCACAAATCTCTACTTTTAATACACATAATAAATTACATTTTTGCGCATTTTGTAGTTATCATTTTAGTTATTAAAATGTTAAACATTGCTTATGACAAAATAGATTAGGGGAGGATTGTAATGACAATCATTTATCTCTACCCAATAGTCTTGAGACATCTTTTAGGTTTTACCAGAAGGGCTAGCGAGACCTAATAAAGCATTAATTTATTTCAAAACGTAATGTTAGGACTAACATAATTCATTTAAAAGATAACAAGTGATTAAATGGGTAATCATTCTAAGAATGAGTGTTGTAGGGTGCTAATACATTCCCTATATGTAATCAACCCCTAAATCTGAACTCTGAAAACATAGACCTTCTTCTTTTAGGTGTCCAATCGCACCATTCCATTTGTTTAAAAATGAAATAAAATGATTGGTGGCAACTCCATTCTCTTCCATTTCTTACATATCATATCATGCATCATATCTTGTCTTTTATTTTTCTCATAGGGGGTTTCACCACTTCGCATTGCGCTCCAAAAAGGACGTTGCGACATTAGGTGACTTAGTTTTTTGCAATATTTGCAATAATACCAAAAATCATAGGTTATTTCGGCCACCTATGATTTGTTGCGGCAGATTATGTGTCATTACACAATACTAATATTCTATAATGTGGAAATGACCTAGTTTTATATTTTTTTCTTACACTATTTTTTTTTTTATTTTGTTACTTTGGCTATGAGTCTACATTCGAATATAGAATCCACAAATCCTGAGAAAAACCTCAATACTACTCAACCACAAGAGCTTGGTTTCTTATGTTATTTTTACACTAGTTAACAGTTAACAAAAAAAACATATATTAAATACACCAATATACAGTAAGAATATCACTGCTCTTTTGGTAATGGATCATTATCAATGTTTTCCCAGAATCCTTCAATAAAATCTTCCTAGTGCCTTCGTTGAATATATCAAAGAAAGGCAGGCACGTGAAAAAGGAGGATGGTGATAAACGATTAATAACACAAATGTCGACAAAAGAGATAATTTGAAAATATTTATGACGATAGTGATGTATTTTAAAATATGGGCATTACATAATTTTAAATACCGAACCAGTCAAATTTTTTTGTTCATCAAACCATTAATAATTATATGACTAAAGACAAAATCTGCTTTAATTAGTATGTGGGTTAGGATTTGGAAAAAAAACAAAAAGAGTTGGTGACATTGGTTGCGGGCACTTCACCTGCTTACAGGAAATATTGCCCCTATTATACAAGAACATGTCTATGCGAAAAACATCAAAGCCTTCCAAACTATTTTCTGTAGAAGAGCACTTTTTTAGGATAGAAAAATTACACCTTCTCAAGAAGTCATGAATTTTTAGAACTCTTCTCAATTCATAATATTAAATTATTATTTTTTGTCCATTGGAAAGCTACATAATAAAAAGTAGCACATTCACTCGTAAGATCTCACCTCATCCGCTCCTAGTAAAATTTGAACCCAATACCTCCATAATGAAAAACTAAATGCTCAATTACTAGGTGTCTCCTTAGGAACATTCATAAAAGTAAGTTAGTAACTTTGATGTACAATTATTTTACAATTTACTTCAACACTCATGACATTGGTCATCTTAATTTACATCATATTGTTGCAATTCAAATTGTTCAAAGTTTGGTGACTATCTGATTAATTATATTATCTGGAGTGCAGCCAAGGACAAAAAAAGAAAAATTGTGTTTCATAACAAGTTTTTTGATATCTCACCAGCTTACAGAATATTAACACTGGAAATTCAGCAGGGGACTTCAGGGGGAAATACCAATAAATTACAAGAAATTGCAACATACATGAGAAAAATTCTTTCTTGGTAAGAGTTTATAATATTGACAAAAATCTATCTTTATTTTTTCCAAAATATCAAGAAGTCTTGTCTGAAGAATAAACTAAACCGTTTTCCCAATTTAGAAGTTGCCCTAACAAATGAATGAAATCAGTATTATAACTTAATATAAAATAAATTGATTATGTTGAAATTTATGTCAAAATACTATATAATTTTATTTATAACTTTTAATTTTGATGTAGATTTTGAAAAATCACTGGCCATAAAAACTTATTGATGTTTGAGTTCTTCGATGACACTAAAATTGATAAACAGAGAAAGAGGTTAAGTGTCTATTTCATTAGTCAAGTATCCACTAATACCTTGATGCTTTAGAGGGACCCGCACCAAACAAACGTTTTAGGCACCCTAATTATTTCAAACGTGATTATTAGCTCTCAATCATTTTCTGTTTTACAAATATGTAGAAGTTCTTCTTTCATGCTCTATACAGTTCTATAGAGACTCCTGTATTGGACAGTGTTGGTTGCAGAATAAGTTATTGCTCTCCTGAGAGAAAACTTAACAATGTAGATAGTTAAGTTAAAATTGAAGTAATTTGAATTAATTAAATTCAAAATTTGTCTGTTTAATTTATATAGGATGACTTAATTTTTTTAGTATCTTTATAAGAGTACCAAAAATTAGAGGTTATTTCTGACACCTGTGATTAGTTGTGTCAGATTATGTGTTAATGCACAATATTAATATTAACTATGTGGAACTGACTTAGTCAAATATTTTTTTCTACATTTAAATATAGAATCCCCAAACTCTAAGGACAATCTTAGTACCACTTAATTACANACTTAGTATGTAGAACTTACAAAAAGAAAATTAGAAAAATTTAAAATTCATAAGTACTTAATTAAAAATTTAATAATCCTTATATTTTTTGGAAGAATAAATTACACTTACTATTTATCTAAATGGCACTCCTCTCTAAATTTGTCTAATTCATTTTCCCAATTTGGAAGTTGCGCTAACAAATGATAAGGGATGAGTGTAATTTACTCTTTTAAAAACATTATACCTTTTTTTTTTTGGTTTACAGCCAGGGTATCTCCACACCCTTTGGGTATAGGAGTAATCCCTGTTCGGGACGGGAGCAATCACGGGTAAAATCCCTCTCAATAAGAACAACTTCAAGATTCAAACTCAAGACCTTTAGCTCAGAACACCTTGGGACTTAGCCTGCTTCAACTAAACCAACACCTTGTTAGTAAAAAAAACATTATACCTTTAATATAACATAAATTGATCATGTTGAAATTAATGTCAAAATACTATATAATTTTATTTATAGCTTTTAATCCGAATGTGGACTTCGCAAAAATCACTGACCATAAAACTTATTGATGTTTGAGTTCTTCGATGACACTAAAATTGATAAACAGAGAAGAGATGTTAAGTGTCTATTTCATTAGTCAAATATCCACTAATACCTTGATGCTTTAGAGTGACCCGCGCCTAACAAACGTTTTTGGCACCTTAATTATTTCAACATGATTACTAGCTCTCAATCATTTTCTGCTTTACATAAAGAGATGTCTTCTAAAGTTTGTAGTCTATAAATAGACAAAGGTTTTTAGAGATTCTTCGTGCAAACAAAGTCATAGAAAGATCTATAGTAATCAGTTCACTAAAATGAGGCCTACTTTTGCTTTGCTTCCTCTCCTCTTGCTTTTCTTGGTATGTTAGTTTGTTTTACCTTCCTTAATTTGTTTTTGTTTACGTTATATTCTCTTCTACTATCGTTGATTATTTTAAACTTTGTTCTGGTCAAATTTAGCATATTTATAGGGGTGATTTTGCCCTTTTTTTTTGTTTAAGGAGAAGTTGTACAACAGTAAATAATTTATCTCTTTCAAAAAACAGAGGTTAGTTCAATTTATAAGGATCAAAGCACTTCCTTGTAAGACCTAGGTTTGATTCCTACTCCTAGCAGTCCCCTCTCGAATTAAAGGAGATTTATAAGTATCACTGTAAGCTTTCGTTAAGGCCTAGGGCATTGTCTTTCTCTTAGAATGGGATGCCTCTCCTCACCCTAGATTTTTTGTTACTAAAAATAAAAATTTATCTCTACAATTTATCTTCACCTAATCTTAGTATGATTTAAATTTGACACCTCTGTATTAAAGTAACTAGCACATTTGAATTGTATCAATAGAGGATTCAATTATAATTAGGTTTAGAATTGGCCAATAGTCTTTATCAAAATCAACATGTTTAAAATGAAAAAGAGAAGAACGAGATATAAGAAATAATTAAAATTTAGAATTCATAGAGATTTTTTTTTTTTTTTGGGTGGTCTAATGACTATGCAATGGAAGATAGCTTATCTCCCTAAATCTCACCCCAACCAATTCCAATGAGATTTGGACACAATACATCAATAAAAGAGTAACGAGTGTTCAACCATTGAAGTGTCTTCGTAAAAACACAATTTATAAAAGATTAAACATAGTGTGTTTGCATATTGATCATTGTCATTGATTTCATTCCGCTCCATGTCTCAAATTTCATGCAATCATGTCACAACAACTAAAGTCTCAATAATGAATAATAATTTAATAGTCACGTATTCAATTTGTTCATGAGTAGAATCTATTCTTTAGTTTGTCTGTAATAAGATTCCTTTTGTAGTAATCATAAGTATGACTTTGTTCATAATTGAATTATTTTCCACACTCAATATATATATATATATATATATATATATATATATATATATATAAACTCAAATTCCTCTGAAATGTGTGTGGATATGTCATACATTGACTGTATTCTGATTAAAATTTCCTATATTCTTTTATTTTTCTTTCATTCTTTTGGAGAAGTTGGCTACTATTTCAGAATCAAGAAAAGGTCCGGGAGATTATTGGAGAATGGTCATGAAAGATCAAGCTATGCCAGAAGCAATTCAAGGCCTTCTCCAGTTGGATTCCATTATTCAATCTGAAGAAAAATCCCAGTTCCAGGAGCTGCCTGTTGAAGGTTACAAGCACAAAAGAGAAGATCCTCTTTTGAAAAAAACCAAAGCTACCATAGAAAACAACCTCTTCACAGAAGATTTTGAGCCGAGGCCTACTGTCACAGATTATAAAAACGGTATCATTACCATAGAAAAGAAGCTCTTTGAAAAAGATTTCGAGCCAAGGCCTAGTGTCACAGATTATAACAACGGTATCATTAGCATAGAAAAGAAGCTCTTCAAAGGAGATTTCGAGCCGAGGCCTAGTGTCACAGATTATAACAACGGTATCGTTCCCACAGAAAATAAGCTCTTCAAAGAAGATTTTGAGCCGAGGCCTAGTGTCTCATATTATAACAACGGTATCGTTACCATAAAAAAGAAACTCTTCAAAGAATATTTTGAGCCGAGGCCAAGTGTCATAGATTATAACAATGGTATGGTTACCATACAAAAAAACCTCTACAAAGAAGATTTTGAGCCCAGGCCTAGTACCACAGATTATAATAACAATGTGGTTAGTTCTAAAAAAGAAAAGTCATCAGTAAATAGTGACTTCGAGCCCAGGCCCAACATCTCTGCTTACAATGAATAGTGCCTCTAAGAAGGCTATGAATAATGCATCGTTGCATGCAATATAGTGTAGTGTGTTTTGCTTTCTAGAAAATAAGTTGCAAGTTGTTGTTTTATTATGGGTGATTAAATAAACAAGATTGTGCTGAGTTAAGATAATAATTAACAAGAGCAATATTATGTTTCTTCCACTTATTTGGATGAGAAGAAAACGAGCAAAGAGACCAAAGAAAATTAAGGTTTTCATAATCAATAAAATTGGAGAGTGTGAGATCGAAAATTGTTATGAAAGGAAATAAGGGGACAACATTATTATAGATGAATAACAGAGAAAAGTAAATATGCTTAAATGCTGGTGTGTACTCAATGAACTCTACGAGATTATTTTAATAAATTTATGAAAAACATTTGCTAAGTATTTTAATTGAACGATAAATAGTTATTTCCTCTAAAATTCTATAGAAATATGACATATGTTGCTGCTCCCTTCTTTGCTCTATTAAGAGCCTTGCAAAGTGTAAATTATACAAAGTTTCTCATTTGCCCATACTTAATGACTTATTATCACACCTTTGAGATGAATCTAGTCCTAAGTGTTTAAATTTATTTGATGCGCAAATACTTTTGTCAATGTTAAAAATTCCCCCTTCACCAATAGATTATATAGGTATGCTTTGCCAATTATATATAATCAAATTCAATAAAGATTATATGCTAGTTTCTTTTTAACCTCATATGTAAACTGAATAATCATATAGCATTAAAAGATAATCACATATTATCCCAAAATGACCACACATATTAATAGAATAGTCACATAATACAAAGAAAAAATTTAGGCATTTCATACAACATTGAAAAACCAAACCATAATTTTTCTCCAAAAATGAGAAACACATCTCCAAGCAGCAACTCCCTTCTCCGACCAACATATCTGGTTCGTAGTTTGCAACTTCTTCTCCTTCGCTTTACAAATTTCAATATCTTCAATCAGATCGGAATCAGGGTTTATGCAATTTCTGTTTGTCATGTGCAAAATTCGTTTTTTTGAGGCCGTTAATGCATAAAAATAAACAGAATTCAAATCAGCAATTGATATCAGAGATTGGTGTAACTTGATTGGACTGCAAAATTGGTGCTCTGGAAAATGACATGTTTGCAAATAAATATTAATGAATCACATCTTAAATTTGTAATTAGTGATACATGACTAAAGAGCCTCTCTCATTTGTGAGAATCATAATATAACATGTTTGAAAATTTTGAAATTAAGAGAAGTATGACCAAATCACATTGAAAATGTGCTTTTTTCTTTTCCTCCATTATTCTTTGCTAACATATTATTAGTTAGACTACTAAATAGTATCTTTTTACCAGTTTCATTTTGATATTTATAGTCTAATATAAATATTGGCTGAAATCACATTTTAATAAAACTTACCTATTAATTTAAATGAATAATAACCCAATATGATTATTGAATCACATACTAAAGAAGATTTTGAGCTGAGGCTTAGTACCATAGATTAAAACAATGGTATGCTTACCATACAAAAGAAGCTCCACAAAGAAGATTTTGAGCCAAGACTTAATACCACAAATTATGGCAATGGTATGGTTATCATACAAAAGAAGCTTCACAAAGAAGATTTTGGGCCAAGGCCTAGTACCACAGGTTATAGCAATGGTATGGTTGTCATACAAAAGAAGCACAACAAAAAAGATTTTCAGTTGAGGCCTAGTACCACAAACCATGGTAACCATAAAAAAGAAGCTCTTCAGAAAGATTTTAAGCTGAAGCCTAGTATCACAGATTATGGCATGGTTACTCTAAAAAAAGATTGTAACGACAATGTGTAGCACCAAAGAAATAAAAGCCATCAGTGAATAGCCTGGGCCCAACGTCTCTTTTTAGAATGAATAAATTAATCAAGAAGAAGAACTGACTTGGTTAATGGAACTTGGGTATGGATGGTACCTTTAAGAAGCCTTAGTAGCATGCATCGTTGAATGCAATATGGTGTTGTGTGATGTGTTTCATTAGAAGCAAAACAATAAGAGATAGTTTATCCCTTCTTAAAATCCTACCCCCACCCGCTTTTAGAACTAGATAATATAAACTAACATACCACAAAAAGGACAAGTTATGTGTGAGGTGGGATCCCATAGAATGCACCTTCCTTCATTACATGACTCTCGAGGTAATGAATATCCTTTGCTGGTCTTGGGCTCTACATTCACAGGGTCAATGATTGAGACCTCATCTCGCCTTTCCTCTAAAGCTAGCTTCCCATATGCATCTTTTAGGGTCAGAATAGTATCAAATACAAACCGAGCCATATGCCCAGGCCTACTTCTTCCTTCAATATTATATGAATTTACAAAACAACTGTGTCCATCTTGGGTGATAAGCCGGTTCTATACCACTTATCTCGTATAATTCTTGTTTGATTTTTATTCATTCTTGAGTATCTTAGGTTAGGTTTTCACAATTTATGTTTCCTTTTGTAGGTTTATGTTTTGGAAGACCTTGGAAGTCATTTCAGTGCAATCCGGTGCAAGAAAGAAGTAAAATCGTGTATTTTAGAATTAAAAGCAGGGCTTGGGCGCTACAGCCCCTAGTCTGGGCGCCGTAGCCCCCTACTACGAAGAAATGCAAGATGAAAGCAGAAAGGAGGGCGCCGCAGCCCCCTGATTTTCGCGCCGCAGTGCCCTAGCAACTAGAACTCAGCACTGAGGACAGAAAGGAGGGTGCCACAGAGCCCTAAGATCAGAATCAAGAATCAGAGGACAGAAAGTAGGGCGCCACAGCGCCCGTGTGAAATTTCTGATTACGTGTCATGTTTCTTAGGGTTTTTGTTAAGTAGTATAAATAGAAACTTTAGGAAAATTTCAGGCATTGGGAGACAGACAGAGGGAGAGGTGTCCAGGGCAAGAGGAGGAAGGAGCTAGGAGCACAAATCAAGAGGATTCAACTCAAATTCCACCTAGTTTTTCTTCTCTCCTCTCATTATGAACTCTCTTACTCTGTTTTTCTCTAGTTTAACTATGAGTAGCTAAACTCTCTAGTTAGGGGATTGATGTAGCTCGAATTTTGATGGAGTTTCATTGTTGAATGATGTTATTTTGATGCAATTATATTTTTTGGAGTAGATTTTACCATTCTTAATGTATTTGAATGTTTGGCCACCATTTGAATGATTTATTGGCTCATGTTGATGCTAGGGATAGTAAGATATGAGTATGCTCTTATAATCTCTAGCATGAATCAAGTTAATCTAGGAATAGATAACTTAGTTTATGTGGTCTTGAATTAATTTTTTAGGGCTTAATCACCTAGATAACTTAATTGAACCAAGGAATTGGGTAATTAATTGGGATAGGGAGGATTGTTTCTCCAAGGGATTGGGATCAATCAAATTAGGGAAATTGGCCAACAACAAAGGATTTGTATTTAAAATAACTTATTCTTCAGTGATTCAAAGGTTATTTTGTCTATGAAATCACCGAAATCAAAATAGAGCGAAGTCATCCCCTAACCCTTCTATTATTTTACTGGTTTAGATTGTCATTTTACTGGTTGAGCTTATTTTCATTCTATTTAAAATTGATTCTTGAAAATCTCTCCATACCGATTGATTAGATAAAATTAAGATTAACCACATTTCGGTAGTTGATATATTAATCTTCGTGGGAACGATAACTTACTCTCATTTTATTACTTGGAAACGATAATGTGCACTTACGTTAGGATTTCACACAACATTGGGCTTATTCACATGCAATTTCATAAATATGTAGAAGTTCTTCCTCCACCCTCTATACAGCTCTATAGATTTGGACAGTATTGATCGCAGAATAAGTTTTTGCTCTCCTGTGAGAGAAAACTAATTTGTAGGAACACCTTTCTTTGCTTCCCAGTTGTCTGGTTGGGAAGGTTCCTAATTTATACTCCATGTTTGGGCCATTACATTGGAAACAATTTTGAACATGTATTATGTCGGACATGTAGTGGAGTTTGATGTTGCTGCCTGCTGGTACAGTCAGTGTTGGAAATATCCAGTAGGCTTCTCAGAAAATGGGATAAAGGGATCAGTCTTATAACTGAAAACATGCTCTACTAAGCTACAGCTCTCTCTCCTCAAAACTTTTCTCTTTAAGTTTGGGCTACACAAATTTATGACCAGACCCTTTTAATTTTTTCATTTTATAGTTTAGATTTCATACTATTCTTTACTCTTTTTAACTAGCAAGGCAAACGTTTCTCCATAAATATTTATACCCCTTCAACGTTGTACACTTTGTAACATTTGAGTTTAACTATCTAAAATGAAATTAAAACTCTAAACTCACAAAGTTTTTCATAGAACAGTAAAGTACCATTTCTCGTTTCATATACATTGAATCCCTTCAATAAGGGTCACCTTTTCCTTGGTCTTTCTTCAGTACGGAGGAGTAGAAGAATTTTAAAATTGCAGCTTAACTAAAAGTCAAAAGTTCCGTAAGAAAATTTGAAACAAGTAAAATTGTGTATCATGCGTTTTCACATTTTTAACTTAACTAAAATAAAAAAGACATATAAAAAAATTAAGAGTAAAATCCTTTTTTAGTCCTTGAAAAATATAGCTACTGACAAATTCATCCTCCAAAAATTTTTAATGATAAATTGGTCCTTGAATTATTATTCTGTCTGACAAATTAGTCCTCCGGTACTTTAATGAAAAAAATTCTGGACCTTGTAGACCCCTTTTTCTAAATTTCTTTCACTGATCTTGCTTAGCTATGTTTAAACCCTCATTTCTCATTTCAAGCCCTCCTTTTCTTTTCATTAATCTTGCCTACCGGATGACTAATTTGTTAGCGAAATAATAATTAAATGACTAATTTGTCACCGAAAATTTTTGGAGGACAAATTTGTCAGTGACTACATTTTTCAATGACTAAAAAAGGGTTTTACTCAAAAATTAAACTCATATAAAACAGCGTTTAAGTAGTAGCAAAGCCCCTTTTCCTTCTTCATTTGAACTCTAGCAAAGCAAAGAGACACAGTAGCTCAAAAGAGTCGAAGGTAAAATCTGACCGTTTTCCTCACTTTCTAATATTTAATCAAACAAATCCTTTTCAACAGAATTGGAGAAGATTTGGCATGCCGGACCAAACATACTATGTCTTAAGACAGTGCAAAATATTTTTATGGCGAGCTTTACAATACACAAAGTTATTATTGTGTACTCATAAATAATTAAACATAACTAGTTATACGTAGCAGAACTAACACTGACTATAAAGATTTCAAAAAATTAAGTTTTATTATCAGTGTCAAATACTCAAATAATTGAGAAATTTTGCGTGTACCTCGGTTAAAGTTACACAATTTAAATAGTTAACTTAAAACTGAGGGTAACTTTAACCCAATTAAATTTTAAATTCATCAACTATTTAGATATTTAATTCATATCGAATAACTCAATTTTTAAAAAACTTTGCAATAATACAAAAAATCAAAGGTTATTTCCGCCACCTATGATTTGTTGCGCTAGATTATGTGTCAATGCACAATATTAATATTCTATAATTTGGAAATTACCTAGTTTTATATTTTTTTCTTATATTATTTTTTTTTTAGTAGTTTAGCTATGAGTCTACTTTCAAACACATAGAACCCCAATTCGTGAAGAAGATCCCAATACCACTCAACTACAAGAGGTTGGTTTCTTATGTTATTTTTACACTAGTTAACATTTAAAAAAAGGAATATATATTAAATAGACCAACATACAGTAAGAATGTCACTACTCTTTTGGTAATGGATCATTATCAATGTTTTCCCAGAATCCTTCTATCAAATCTTCCTAGTGTCATTGTTGGATATATCAAAGATGTAAAGGCAAGCGCGTGAAAAAAGGGATGATGATAAACAATTAATAACACAAATGTCGACAAAACAGATAATGTGAAAATATTTTTTACTAGAGAGATGTATTTTAAAATATGGGCATTAATTACTGAATTTAGATACCGAACCAGTCAAATTTGTTTGCTCATCAATCCATTTAATAATTATATGACTAAAGAAAAATCTGCTTTAGTATGTGGGTTAGGATTAAAGCTGGGTTCATGGGTTCAACCCGGTGGGCCATCCCGTTGGGGCCCGAAAAAATGGTGGGTTGGGTTCTTAAAATGCTGGCCCGTTTAAAACTAGGCCAATTTGGCCCTGCCCGATAAGGCCCGTGGCCCGATCGGGTTTCAACCGGGTTGGACCGCTTGGCCCAATTTGGTTTTTTTTTTTTTCCAGCTTTCAATCAACCCCAATTCTGAAAACTGAAAAGTGAAATCCCTAAATTTCATCTCTCATTCTCACACTCTCCGGTTGTCCATTTCTCCCCAAATTTCTTACACACTCTCCGGTCTCCACCTTCCTCTCCTCAGTCCTCACTACTGCCACCTCTCCTTCTCTATCTTTTTCCCTTTGCTGTGCGTGTGCCTGTAACTTTAAGTCCTTGTTCTCTCTCTTTCTCTCTCTCTATGAGGTTGTTTGCCATATATTGGAGTGTTCTCTCTCTTGCTCTATCTTTGTCTGCTAATCTGCCATATTGGAGCTCATTTACAGTTATAGCTAAGCTAGTTGAGCTTGCATGGGTGTTTGATGATAGGGGTGTACTGCCATAGTTGCAATTGTTGATTATTCTATGGAAAAGTCCTACACATTTTAGATCTGATTTCTTAATGCTCTTGAACAAATAAAATCCTGTTTGTGACTTATGAGATTCTTGTTTTAATCAAGCAATTATTTGTACCTGGTTGTTAGTTGTTACTCTCATGTTTTGATTTAGTTTGAAACCTCAAATTGGGTTGTTTTGCTATGTGTCAGCGCTGAGCGTGGCCCAATTGGGCTTCTGTGTTGCTGGTGCCAGCGCTGGGCGCCAGGTATACCGAGCTGAACATTTGAGTTGATGCTGGTGCTAGCGCTGGGCGCCAAGTATACCGAGCTGAACATTTGAGTTGATGTGGTGCCGGCGCTAGGCGCCAAGTATGCCGAGCTGAACATTTGAGTTGATGTGGTACCAGCGCTGGGCGCCAAGCATGCCAAAAATGAAAAAGTAGCCCCATAAATGATAAAATGTTGTTTTGACCCCCGAAACGATGGAATTTGGCTAAAATCACGCAACGCGCAAGGCATTTGTCTCGTGTTTTGCTCAGAAGGCCGTTTCCATATGAAAAAGTGGGGTCTTTTGTCAAAAACGGACATGGTTAACTTTTCTAGTCAAATTTGGATGCTCCTTTTATGCCATGAATTCTAAATCCTTTTGTACTACATCACATTTTGTTTGCAATTTTATTAGGGGCTTTTATTTACTTTTTTCTTTAAATTTTTTGCAGTATGGCTTCCTCTAGTGTTAGAAAGAATGGTGGTATTACTTGTGATGCTGATGATGATTGTGAATTTGTGCAAATCCCTAGTATTGTGAGTAATACAAATACTAGTGAGAATGTTGAACCACAATCCAAAAAGGCTAGATCATTAACCTCTGATGTGTGGAACTATTTTGTTAAAATTGGTATGGGTAAAGATGGCAAAGAAAAGTGTAAATGCAAAGCTTGTGGGAAAGAATACACTTGTGCAAGTAAATCAGGAACTTCTCATTTATGCCGTCATGTTCCTAAATATCATATGATTCCTAAATTTCATGATGTTGGGGAGATGTTAATTGATTCTGAAGGGAAGTTAAAGAGAAGAAAATTTGACTCTAATGTGAATCGTGAGTTATTGTCTGAATTGATTATTGCACATGATGTTCTGTTTAGTATTGTTGAGTGAAGGGTGTTTAGGAAATATCAAAAGTTTTTGAATGAAGATTGTAAGTTTATTTCTAGAAAAACTGCTAAACTTGATGTGCTGAAAAAATATGAAGTGGAGAAAGAAAAATTGAAACAACAATTAGCCTGAATTCCTGGTAGAGTATGCTTGACTTCTGATGTTTGGACTGCATGCACGAACCATGGTTATATATCTTTAACTGCTCATTATGTTGATGAGAAATGGAAGTTGAATAGTAAGATTTTAGCATTTTCTCACATGCAACCTCCACATACTGGGCATGATTTATCATTGAAGGTGCTTGAATGTTTAATGGATTGGGGAATAGAGAGAAAAAAAATTTCCATTACTTTGGATAATGCTTCTTCAAATGACAATATGCAAAACATCTTGAAAGAACACCTATGTTTGTCAAATAGCCTGCTACTTAATGGAGAGTTTTTTCATATTAGATGTTCTGCTCATATCTTGAACCTCATTGTTCAAGATGGTTTGAAAGTTGCTAGTGATGCATTGCACAAAATTAGACAAAGTGTGCATTATGTTAGGGCATCAGAAAGTAGGATGAAACAATTTTTTCAGTGTGTTGAACAAGTTGGCGGGATTGATACATCAATTGGTTTGAGACCGGATGTTGTTACTAGATGGAACTCCACTTATATAATGCTTGAGAGTGCAATCAAGTATCGTCGTGCATTTCATAGTTTGAGTTTAGTTGATAAGAATTATAAGTGGTGTCATCAAATGATGAGTGGAACAGAGAGGCTTCAATGTGTGAATTCTTGAAGCCATTTTATACAATTACCAACTTGATATCTAGGTCATCTTATCCTACATCTAATTTGTATTTTGGGGAAATTTGGAGGATATAGCTTCTTTTGACATCCAACTTGATGAATGAAGATTTGTTGATTCAAAGCATAACTCATAGAATAAAAGATAAATTTGACAAGTATTGGAAGGAATATAGTGTGGTTCTTGCATTTGGGGCTATTTTTGATCCAACCAAAAAACTTAATTTCTTGAAGTATACTTATTCTAGACTTGATCCATATTACTATGAAGAAAAAGTTGGAAAGGTTAAGAAGGATTTGTATCGAATGTTTGAAGAATATGTCAATAAGGGTGCAACAACTTCAAAGACTTCTTTCAATGTGAGTCAACCACCAAGTATTATTGGAGGAAGGAAAGGAAAAGAAAAATTGCCTACACTATATTATGATGTAAGTTTGCTATTGAATTTTTTTTTAAAACATTTTCATTGTTTACATTTTGATTACACAATATTATGATGTAACTATGTAAGTTAAATATTAATTTCATCATTTGATAGGATTTTGAAAAATTTGATTGCCAATAGACTAACAATGCCGGAAAGTCTCAACTTGATATTTATTTGGAAGAGCCAAGGATTACAATCACAGGAAGTTTTGATGTTTTGGCTTATTGGAGAGACAGAAGTAATAGATTTAGTGATCTTGCAAGGATGACTTGTGATATATTGAGCATTCCAATAACTACCGTAGCATCGGAATCCGCTTTTAATATTGGCTCTTGTGTGTTGAACAAATATAGAAGTTCCATGCTTGACGAAACATTGCAAGCTCTTCTATGCACACGTAATTGGCTACTTGGTTTTGTAGCTGATGATGATGATGATTCAACTGACATTGATGATCTATGTCTCTTTATAGAGGAGTCAAATGTTATTATTGAGGGCAATGATGAGGAAGAAGAAGATTAAGGGCTTTCATAATTTGAATAGTTTTTTTAAACTTGTTATTTGGTTGTTATTTTGTTGATTTGATACTTTGATTTGCCTACTTGATTTTGTAGTTATGAATGTTATTTATGCTTAATTGTTTGATTGTTGGTTTGAGGCTTTGAGCTATGATCATTTAAACTTGGTTNTATTTGGAAGAGCCAAGATTACAATCACAGGAAGTTTTGATGTTTTGGCTTATTGGAGAGACAGAAGTAATAGATTTAGTGATCTTGCAAGGATGACTTGTGATATATTGAGCATTCCAATAACTACCGTAGCATCAGAATCCGCTTTTAGTATTGGCTCTTGTGTGTTGAACAAATATAGAAGTTCCATGCTTGACGAAACATTGCAAGCTCTTCTATGCACAAGTAATTGGCTACTTGGTTTTGTAGATGATGATGATGATGATGATTCAACTGACATTGATGATCTATGTCTCTTTGATGAGGAAGAAGAAGATTAAGGGCTTTCATAATTTGAATAGTTTTTTTAAACTTGTTATTTGGTTGTTATTTTGTTGATTTGATACTTTGATTTGCCTACTTGATTTTGTAGTTATGAATGTTATTTATGCTTAATTGTTTGATTGTTGGTTTGAGGCTTTGAGCTATGATCATTTAAACTTGGTTATTGGTTTGATAATTATTTTTTATTCAGAATTATGGAAGATGCTAATGGCTCTAGAAGGTCTACTATTTGGGAACATTTTGAAAATGTTGATGTAGAAGATGAGAATGAGTTACTAAGAGCTTGTGCAAAATGTAAGGCTTGTGAGAAAGTTTATCATATACATTCAAAAAAATGTGGAACAAGTTATTTATGGCGTCATTTGCACAAATGTCCATCTCGAAATACAAGAGTTTTAGGACATTAGTAATTTATTAGATTTATTTTAGTCAAGACTCAAGTAGTATGATTGTTGTGCCACATACTTTTTAATTAGTATGTGGTTAATGACACATTAACAATTTATTATTATAAGTTTATTTGAGTTTGTATTTTGATTAAGTGTGTTAATATTTGATGTTTCATAATTAATATGTTCTCATATTCTCTCAAAAATAAACATGGCAAAAAAAATTTAAAAAACAGATTTTGGCCCGTTATGGCCCACAGCCCGAAGTGGGCTGGGCTGGGCTGATAAAATGCTTGCCCGATTAAAACCGGGCCACTTTGGCCCGACCCGTTAAAGCCCGCTGCCCTAGGTGGCCCGACCCGTTAGTCAGCTCTAGTTAGGATTTGGAAAAACAAAAAAGAGTTGGTGACATGGTGGCGTGCACGTCACTTTCTTAAAGGAAATATCGCCCCTATTTGGAAGAAGGGGGTGCTATGCTACACCTCTTGAAAATGACTTGTCTGATTTTTGTTAGTTTTTGTAGGTTTTATTAGTAAAATACTGCTTTGTTTACTGGTTAGGGTGCACGTTTTGTTAATTATAAAATGAAACACAATTTTTTATTATTTACAAAGTTAGCCAAAGTAACAATCACTGCACCTATCAAATTCGTATCAGAAAGTTGCAAAATCCCTATTGATTGCAAGCTTAAAACTGGGTATTTCAAACTTGCATTCACTGATGAATTGAGACCTTGATTCTAGTACACTATACTACTATTCCATGTAAGGGTGAGATTTCCTGTATTAAGAAGTCTAAATGAATAAGACCCAAATCGCAGAACCTTACTAGTTGTGAAGTTCTAAGAAGGAACAATAGTGTTGGTGGGGTGGTCAAACGTTGACCAGACGGTGGAGGAGCCATTTGAGAAAGCCAAGTTACCGTCGTCTCCAAGGGTGGCGGAGGGGACACCCAAATTGGAAGTGCTGGAGTCCCAGACGATGGCGTCGGACCCATTAATGAGGCAAAGGATGCCAATGGAGAGAAACTTGAATCTTCCGCTGGAGTCGACGAAGGTACCGTTACCGGCAGACTCGATGACGGGGGCACCTCTGGAGTAGACGATGGCAACGATGAAGGAAGGAAGAGAAGTTTAGCTAATTTTATAAATGTTAACAAGTTGTGTTCTATTTTATAATTAACAAAACGTGCACCCTAACTGGTAAACAAAGCAGTATTTTACTAATAAAACCTGCAAAAGCTGACAAAAAAAAAAAACAAGTCGTTTTTAGTGGGGGTGTAGCATAGCACCCCCCTTGGAAGAAATCGTAAAATATGACTGAAGATATTACGTTTTTCCATAGAAGAGCAGTTTTTATGATGGGTCTGAAATAACCGTGCCGTGTATATATATATATATACACATATCATTTACATATTAATTATTTTAATATAATATAACATACTATATAAATATAAAAAATATCTAACAAACCTTCTTCTCTCTATATATATATATATATATATCTTGTAGCGATATAATTATAACTGCCTACAGTGGGATTTATCTGCCGAAAATGACCTACTGGGAATCTACTCGAACTTATAGGAAGGTAGGACCCATTTCATGAGGCGAACAAAGCTTATCGAAATAGCCGGTTCTTAAAAAGATATTAGCGTATAAGATAGTAAAAGGTTATCGACGGAGTCGTTTGGCACCTCGATGTCGACTCATCAACATGCGGGCCTCGTCACTACACTACTTCCATCCAATATCCTAGTCGACAGAGGAACCAACCCGCCTGCTGTGGCGGGGCTCCTGCGGGATCAGGAAATGTTGTATTAAAGCTTATAACATAGACAACAATCTATATTTATTTTCTTTATTTTTCCCAATTTGGAAGTTACCCTAACAAATGATAATTATGGAACATTCAGTGATTGTCGTACCAAAATGAAATCAGTATTATAAATTAATATAAAATAAAGAGTAAAATCTTTTTTTGGTCCTTAAAAAATTTAACGATTGACAAGTTAGTCCTCCAAAAATGTTCCCTGACAATTTCGTCCTCAAATTATGGTTCCGTACGATAAATTAGTCATCGAATTATGTTCGCTGACAATTTCGTCCTCGAATTATGGTTTCGTACGATAAATTAGTCATCAGTTGAGGACTAATTTGTCGTATGAAATCATAATTCGAGGACTAAATTGTCAGCGAACATAGTTCGAGGACTAATTTGTCGTACGGAACCATAATTTGAGGATGAAATTGTCAGCGAATATTTTTGGGGGACTAACTTGTCAATTGCTAAATTTTTCAGGGACTAAAAAGGAGTTTAACTCTAAAATTAAATGATCATGTTGAAATTTATGTCAAAATACTATATAATTTTATTTATAACTTTTAATCCTAATGTAGATTTTGCAAAAATAACTGGCCATAAAAACTTATTGATGTTTGAGTTCTTCGTGACACTAAAATGGATAACAATCGAATGGTTACCATATAAAAGAAGCTTTACAAAGAAGATTTTGAGTTTAGGCCTAGTACTACAAATTATAATAATGGTATGGTTACCCTACAAAAGAAGCTCTACAAAAATGATTTTGAGCTAAGGCTTAGTACCACAAATTATAGCAATGGTATGGTTACCATACAAAAGAAGCTCCACAAAGAAGGTTTTGAGCCAAGACCTAATACCACAGATTATAACAATGGGATGGTTACCATACAAAAGAAGCTCTACCAAAAAGATTTTCCACCAAGGCTAATTAGTGTCACAGATTATAACCATGGTACCATAGAAAAAAAGCTCCTTAGAGAAGATTTTGAGCCGTGGCCTAGTGTTATAGATTATAACTATGGCATGGTTACCAAAAAAAAAGATTGTAACGACAATATGGTAGCATCTAAGAAAGAAAATCCAGTAGTGGAGTTTTAGAAGTCCACCACCAGTAGTGGACAGAATAAAAATCCAAAGTAGAATTAGGATAATTTCTTAGTGGGTTTGAGCAACGATATGAAAGATATGGATTGAAACCAAGGTCTTACGTTCAAC